>JAPYYQ010000591.1:0-86854 GCA_030522585.1 Anagyrus pseudococci | reverse complement strand
TCGTACTTAAAAACCTTCAAAACGTCGAGAAAACGCAAAATTACGGAATCGAAAATTTTCACCGTTACAAAGCTTTCTCTTTGAGAAAGCAAAAAAGGCAAAAATAATCCTCGTCTTGAAAATATACGAATCTCTGCATAAAATTATTAAAAACATTAATAGATTGACAGGCAATTAGCGGGACGCGTCGTTGCTTTTTGTTAAATCAAACGCAGAAGGATGATAAACCTGTGATGTGGGCTTGTTAAAGGGGGAGAGGGGGGGACGCGCTCGCAAGAGAATAAAAACGTCCGAGGTTCAATCAAGGCTTTTTACCCGGGGCGCGCGCGCACGTGGATATAATATAAATACGCAAGCGCAGACTATCGTAATAGCTTTAAAGAAATCAAAGTAGCTAATAAAAATAATGTCAGACTAAGCGTGCGCGCGTGTGCTTGTGTGATCCGCGGGAGTTTAAGGAAGAGATGAGAGAGAGAGAGAGAGGGAGCGGGTACAAAGATAAAAAATTGTCGGGGATGCATCGACGGCGGTAGAGGAGCAGAGGAGGAGTAAGAGAAATCGGCGTTGTTTTTGTTGGCCAAGAGGTCTTTATTCGATTGCAGAGGCGAATCACGTAGCGGCACAACGGAGCAGGGACGAGCCGGAGGACGGACAGACAGGGGGCCCTTAACAAATATGTAACTCCGGCGATCGGTGCAAGCGCACGCGCACGACCACTATTCTCCCCGGGACTTCTTCTCTCCCCCCTGTCCCGCCGCCGCTCCGTCCCTATTCATTCCTCTCGTCCTTCCTCTCCTCCCACTCGCTCCTGCTCGTCCTTTTTCATTCCCTTTCGCATCTTTCTACCCTGTCCGTTCTCTCCTTACCTCTGGGCTCCGACTCGCGCGCTTCATTGCAAGTATAAAACCCGGGGCTACCAAACATCCGCGACTTTTTCCCGTACCCTCCAGATCTTGATGCATTCGCCAGCGTACGCCTCCCTCTCTCTCTCTCTCTCTCTCTCTCTCTCTCTCTCTCTCTCTCTCTCTCTCTCTTTCTCTTTGGAGTTTTCGTTAGAGCTGGCTTGATTGGCCCGGCGGCGGCGGCCGGTAGATCGGCAACAAAAAGAAAGATTTTTAAAATCTAACTGGCCATTATCACTTCTTGCTTTTTCGGCCTCGAACCCATTCATTTCGCCGCTAATGCCTCAGCGCTACTCCTACCCCCTCGGCTCTCTTGACGACCTGCGGCCAATTCTACTTTTTACCCCCCTTGTATTCTCGTCGCAATTAGTCCCGGGATTATGTCGTGCGGTTTAATTGTTATGACGATTAGCTGGTTTGAGGGCAACTTTTTCTTATCGTCTGCTTATACAATACTATAATACATGCCCCGGGTAACCTGGCGCTCTTCATATTTTCAGTCGATCTTTTCTAAGGTAAAGTGTTGAATAAAAAAACAATCCAGTCGAGATTTGGAATTGGTAAAATGATTCGGTAAACAATGGTTGGGCCTGCAATGCCGCTGGCGGATAGAAAAAAGAATGAGGTAAAATAAGAAGGATAAGGTATAAGCAGAGGAGAGTGGAGAGAAACATTGAATTGGCCTGTGTACACGCGCAGAGAGAGAGAGAGAGAGAGAGAGAGAGAGAGAGAGAGAGAGAGCCGAGATCTTGGAAGAGGAACAAATACGAGGCTTAAAGTAACAGCGAGCCACGGCAGGCGACATCGCATTGTCTCGCGTTGAACGCGCAAAAATATTAATCGCTGGAACATGCGTACTTCGGCGCATTTAAATAGCTTTCTCTCTCTCTATCCTCTCTCTTCTTCTTGAGTTTATATAAGGAGTGTGTGTAGAGAATTGGAGGGGAGGGATACCGGCTGGCTAGCCGGACGGCCACGTGCTTCTATAACTGCAAGATCGCTTATTTACCTCGGAGCATCGCGCTCTCGAGAGCAGGAGGAGATGGGGAAGGGGGGAAGAGGAGCGACGGGCAGAGGGAGAGAGAGGGTGGGGCAAAAAATAAAAGTTACAACCTCATCAAATGAATCGCAGCGGCGGGAGCGGCATCATCGCGCATAGTTTCCCTCGGTTTTTTCGGCTTTCTCCCGGCAATGGACAGCTTCCCCCCTCCCTCTCAAGAGTTGCGCGTTGACCCTCGCTAATGTTGGGAACCGAGACTCCAAGACGAAACCAAGAGACGCTCTCTGTTCTTCCAGCGCAAGAAAGAGAGCGAGCGGGACCAGAGCAACAAACAAAAAAAAAAGAGAGACGAAAGATGCGCGAAGGAGAGTAGAAAACTGGTCGGGCTAACAAAGAGATGTCTGCTGCTGCGGCTGCGCTCTCTGGAGCCCAAAGAGCAGCTCTGCGCCTCCACTAAGCGCTCTCCTTCGTGGATATAGCGGCGAGAAAACAGAAAGAAAGAGAGAAAGCCGAGAGTGCTGTCGTCGTCGTCCTCGTGACCGTGTTCGCTTTTTTCCTTAATTTTATTCGCTTCGGCTCGCGCGCGCGACTTGATATTCCAGCGCGCCCTTCCTCTTTACCTCTCTCTCTCTCGCCAAGGAGTAAAGCTCTTTAAAAAGGAATCTCGAGACGCCAAAAGCTACAGCACACGTTGACGCGCGCGGCTTTTGCCTCGTGAGTCACGAGAGCCCGATCGATTTTTGCCCGGGCTATATACCCCCACTGATTAATCATCGGCTAATGCATTTGTCGTTTTAACTTTTGCTCGTTCTCCCCTTTCTTTCGGCCCGAATTATTAATATTGACAATCGAGCTGATCGATCGGCCAAACGTCATTGAGCGTATGTATAAAAAAGAGAAAGAGTATTGTAGGCAGATATTAGACGGATAAAAGAAAAAGAAAAGGAAAGAAAAATGAATTGGAAGGCATATCAATGGTCGAATCGTCATCGTCTACAATAACGAAAAATTCATTTACAAAGCCCCGAGAGTCGACTTGAAAATGAAAGAAAATAAAGGGCAGCGGCGTCAGCTCGCAAAATCATTAGGTTAAGCCTTTTCTCGCATTGTTTATATATGTACCTTTATCCCTTAAACGCGTCATTCGTGCTCGTTTCGTTAGCGGAAAAAGAAACAAGGAACGCTCGCGACATTTCCACTCGAATGCATCTCCTCGGCTCTTCTAAGCTCTCTCTCTCTTTCACTCCGTCAATGGAAAGGTAAGAAAAGAACGCGCGATACATTGACATATTCCGAAAAAAGTTGATTGTGCCTCGAGAGCCCCATTGTCTCTGGACACATTCGGTGTACACGTGTGCATAAGAGTCAAAGGGCCCGGGGGCTTATAATTTCACGCCCCTCGCGGTCGCGAGAATAAACCAAAGTCCGAAGGGAAATCGGAGAGAGAGAAAGAGATGACTTTGCGGACACTGGAGAGTCGAGTTTCGCTTTGTCGAGACGAGCCGAGTCAATCAGAGCCGGGCATTGTAAAATAAAAAGGAGGCTCGTTGTCCGCTTGCTTATTTCCGCACGTATCCCTTACGCGTGTACTTTGTCTCGCATATGACTTAATTCGCAACGGCGCGCGCGCGCCGCGAATAATGCTCAACTTGGGGAAGGATCATTGGCAGGGGCTTTATGTTTTCTCGCCGGTTACACGCATGCGACGAAGTTTATTCGGGTGTAGTCGCCCGTGCGAAATCGGCCCGACTGCTCGGCCACGCGCTCTCTCCCTCTCTCTCTCCCGCAACCCTCTATTTTGCAAACTCAATTCGAGCCCTTGCTGCGCGAACAATACCAGCACAATAATATGTGGACGGGGTGGGGGCTAAGAGAAACTCTCCGGAATGTTGGACGCGCGCGGAGACACTCTATTGCGTAGACGGAGAGAGAGAGAGACAAAGCGGCTGGGCGTTTGGGCCAGTGTCAGGCCCGATTCGCGCACGCATCGACGAACCCTTTCTCCGCGGCGCTCGCCGTACAATGAAGCGCTCGCTGCTCTCTCGGTCGGTTATTGGGCAGCGAACAATCGCGGCCGGGACGCGGACGAGGAGGCCCCAAACAGCACGCGCTTCGTTCGAGTTTAAGCTTAGGCCGCTGCTCGAGCACGCGCGCGTCTCTTTCTCTCCGTATATTGTATCGCGCGTTTCCTCATTGTTGCGCCTGTATGCGCTTGTTGCTCCGAGGAGAGAGAGAGAGAGCGCGCGAGCCACGGATTAGCATACAATCAGGATTGATTGAGCCCCGAGAGAGGCCCTGGCGCTAGCCTACCTGTACCTCGAGAGACCCTTTCTTTCGGCCAACTATACCGCGCGATAAGGGCCTTGGAGAAGCAAGCGCTTGTGCGTACGGGCTTACAGCAGTCGTTTTAACTCTTTTCATTCTTCACTGCGGGCTTTCTATTATTGTAGCATACAACGGCCTTGCCTCTGCCTCAGCGGACAATGATTGACGTTCCTTTGACTTTCTTTTTCACGTGGGCATTAATGGCGTTTTGAAAACAACGCTAAAACGATTAGCGCCCGCTCGCTCGCTCGCGCCGAACCGATTTTACAAAGCGTATGTACACACGTGTGTCTACGTCCTCTCTCTCTCTATCTCCGTATATATAAACGTTTATTTTTATATCTATATGGAGGTGTGTATGTGTGTCAGGCTTGACTTTTTAAATGCGTGTAAATATAGCTTATACATTCAAGACGTTTCATAAAAACCGCTCCGCGAGCCTGGAGGAAATATAAATTCGTGGCGTTTAAAGTTGTTGCAGTATTTTCTAAACATTTATAAAATCTCGAAATAAAATTAGCGTAATTTGAGAAGCTATAAATACGAGAATGTAAGGAGGGAATAGAGGTGGTAGAGGAGGAGGAGAAGGAGGAGAGATTAAAGCAAGGCTTAATATCGGCTCATTAACACAGGCTCTCGAGAGTGGAGATGTAAATGCCAGAAGCGATTATGTTGAAAAAGGACGAGAGAGAGGAGAGAAGAAGAAGAAAAAAAAATATAAAAAAAGTATAGGTATATAGCAATAAACAAAAATCGGGCTAAACGTTAACGATGATATTAGTAGATTAGCGCATGGGAAACAGTTAAATCTTGTCAAATCATTGGGAGGCGAGATAAATTTTTTGTTCCCAGGCCCCCCCCCTCCCTCTTTATTTCATAATCCGGTGCCAAAGTGGCCTTAGTCATGCTCTCCTCAGCGCCCGGGCAGGTATACAGCGGTGTGGAAGTCCGAGGGAGCGGGAGGGAGCAGGCAGGCGGCAACGTCGGCGGCTACAGACTCTAGAATAAAGCGATTTGGCCGACTAATTTCTTCATCGGCCCGAGCAGGTCAAAGCGGTTAGTCCCGCGCGCTAGTCGCTTTGTCTCTCGCGGCCTTCCGCCGAAATTCATCAGTCGAATAAAGCCTTCGTGTATAGGCGGGGGAGGAGGAGGCGGCCTGCACCGGCGGCAGAAGTAACACAACGGCTATATAGAAGGTATAAGCCGGTGGCGGCTCATTTTTCAGGCTTTAAAACGCCTACTTTACGACCTGTTGGCGCGTAAAAATTCGCGTCGCCAAGGCGGCGGGGCTGTGCGTGCCGCGAAAGCGCTCGCGAGAGTAGCATCGGCCGGAGAAACGTCGCTCGGTTGATAAAGAAAAAGCAAATAGGCCAGCTAAACAGCAGCAGCAGCAGCAGCAAAGCCAGCCGGCGACTGCAGGGGAGTGCGAGGCATTTATACACGTATAGAGAGAAAGAGAGAGAGAAGTGGTACACAGGGGGAAGGGGCGTAGCCGCAAAAATCGGCTATACGTCGGGAGGGGCTGCGATAAACGGCGCGGGGGGGAGGAGAAAAAGGTTGTAAGGGGAGAGGGCCGGTGCGTATATACGCGCGACAGCGGCTCGGCGGACGAGGGGGCGCGGGGGTGGGCGAGCAGTTGAGTTCTCCGTCGATGAAAGCAGCTCGACTTTTTCCGGCATGTCGCGTCGGCTATTTCGCGATCGGCGATCGAGTGTGGGGCGCGCGCGCGCGAGCGCGCTTAGCGGATCATTATCGGACAACGAACGCAATGAAACGAGGGAACTGGTTCTCTCTCTCTCTCTTCCTCACTCCCTTGCTCGCTCGCTCGCTTCATGCTCCTCCGCGCCTCTCTCTCTCTCTCTCTCTTTCTGTCTGTCGGTGAGTGTGTTGTATGTGTGTCTGTTACGTCCGCTGCTCTCTCTCTCTCTCTGCGCGAGCTGCACGCCGGGCACTTCGTGTTCCCTTGATCGCTTGTTTGCCTTCTTGTTCGCTCGCCTCACTCGCCCCCCTCCCTCTTCTCTGGTCCTCTCCTCCCCACGTCCACCCGCTTCGCTCGACTCTCCACGCCACGCCGCAATCCTCCTGCCTTCCTTCTTCTTCTGCTTCTTCTTCCTTTCTCCAGTTTGCTCAGTCTCATATGGCCACTCAATTGTACCGATCTGTTGTCGACATTCCAACCTCTCTTCTCTCCCATTCGACACTCGACCCAGCTCTATCTACCCTACCCCGCCGACTCTTCTCTTACTCTCTCTCTCTCTCTCTCTCTCTCTCTCTCTCTCTCTCTCTCTCTGCGCTTTTATTTTTTATTTTCATCAAAATCTCGATTCTCTTTTCATCCGCGCGTATTTTCTCATTTCTTTGCCCTCGTCGTCTCCCGACTGCTGCACACGTATATCCCCAGCCCTTTGTACGAGCTGCCTGCGTCGGTCAACTAAATTGTAATTATTTAAAAAAAAAAGGCCATGTAAAGCCGAGAAGCGGCGCGATCGTTTGTACGGCGAAAAGCTAAATCCTTTTGGAATTTCTCCCGGATTGTCCGACGTTGAAAAACATTGCGTCATTTTTCAGGCTTAGGCCTCTCTCTCTCTTCTCCCTACCGTCCTGCCTTGTGAATTAAGCCGCGCGTGAACCCTAGACTCCAGAAATCTTTTCTTTCTCACCCGTATTTCGTTAAAATGTTCCTAATGAATTCCAACAAACGTTGAGAAAAGCGAAAGAGAGAAATGGGAGCGGTGTTGGCGCGTGCGCGTGCATAAGAAGAGCGCGGGCTCGGTTTGCTGGAGGGCGTGCGGAGTAACATCGGTATAGGCCAAGAAGAACTGGCAAAGAGAACGAGAGGGAGGTAGAGAGAGAGAGAGAGAAATCATCTCCATAAGAATAATAGAGATATTTTGTAGAACTCCGCCTCGTGAATTTAAAGGTCGCGAGGAGAGTGAGGCTGCGAGTCTGGGGTGGGCAGAAGAAGGCTGCTCTTGAGATAGGAGCGCAGGAGGGGGAGGCTGGGAGGTGGAGGCGCCCAGTGTATAGAGAAGGGAGAGCGAGAACGTCAGAGCGTGGCTGAAAGTCCCGAGAGCGAGGCAAAGAGCGAACGTGGCACACATATAACAGGGCACACACCGGACCTGGACCGTCCCTCTCTCTCTCTCTCTCTCTCTCTCTCTCTCTCTCTCTCTCTCTCTCTCTCTGCCGTTCTCCTCTTTTTCTTTTTTCTTTTCTCTTTTTCCTCGAGGAAATATTCCGAGCCCTCTCGCGCTCTCTTGTTCTCTCTCTCTCTCTTCTCTCTTTCTATCTTACTCTTCTCGAGCCTGCTCGGTTCGAGCCCGCAGTTCTGTGTTGGTCGGCCGGTTACCCGCACACACGCCTTGTCTTCCTTTCACAGCCGGAGCTCTCGGGACCCCGGGCGCTCTCTCGACGAAACGGGCCGAAGAAAGAGCGAGAGAACGAGAGGAGCGCGAGCGCGCGCTCGCTGAGAATGGGAATTAGGAATTTCGAGCCCCCGCCGGCCCGCAAGGTCCGCGGTACGCACACGAGCTCTCTCGCGCCTCTCTCTCTCTCTCTCTCTGCTCCAACTCCCAAAGACGACCCAGCCCTTCCTACACCACCACCACCGCCATCACCCTCCCTCCTCCTGCTCAGCCTCTTCTTTCTTACGCGGTACAGCAGCCCCGCCGGCAACGAGAAAAAATACTCTCCCAAACTACTCGCCCCACACCCCCCTACCTTCTAACTCCGCTATACATCTCCCTCCTTCCCTCTCTTTCTCGCCCCTGCCTTTTTTCGATCGTCTGCTCGCTTTCAAACAACGTTTCCCTTTGCCCAGAAATCTCTGTCCCTGTCCGACCGTCTCTCTGTATATACATGCGAGCGTGTCCTTCTCTGTGTGTATGCGTGTATACCTGAAGCTGAGAGGGAAAAAAAAGGGCCGAGAAGAGATGACGGTGAAAAGGTGCGTCGACGTATAGCAGAACGCAAGCCTCGGGCGCCCCCCTACCACAGATTCTCTCTTCTCTCTACTTCATTGGAAAAACTGCCTTGTTCCCTTTAGGAATGCAACGAACGGAAAGCGTACCCTCGCTCCGCTCCCTAATTTTCCAGCGCGATTCCACGTAACATTACCTGGCACAACCCTATTCTCCTTCCTCCCCTCTCGAGGAAACCGCAGCGTTCAACTTTTTTTTTGCTTATTCTTCCTTTTTAGTTGGTCGATTAATTATCGTCTTGGAATTAATTCAAACGTTCGAGAACATCACGAGATGATATTATATTCGACCGAACATGGGGGGCTTTATCAAAGATTACAAGTATATTACAAATCTCGGAGGAACAACATAATGCCAGTTCTTCAAGGATTAAAGCAAAAAAAAAAGTAGAAGACCTTGTGACGTGTACGCGAGGTTAATAGGATCTAAGCTTCAATAAAACGGGAGCGTGCAGCTGGTTTGTTTGTACAGTTTATAATAGAGAAAAGCATGTCAGAACTGAAGCAGTCGGCAACAGACGAGATGGCTGTATTATGGCATAGGGGGGGGGGAGAATATAGCGCAACAGGACTCACAATAGTAATTCACGTGTCGAAGCAGTAGTAAGAAGATGTATCCATAGCTACTGCGGCAGCAGTAGCAGCAGCCGGGCGACGTCTATAGACACGAAAAGCTGGCTGCTATAGTAGTGCTGGAGGCGAGGAGGGCATGAATCGCCTCGGCGCTGAGCGCACACGTGCGTGGCCGGAGGAGCCTCGCGAGTTATGCTTTTCGCCAGCGTCGTCCTGCTCGCCGACGCGGCCTCTCTCTCTCTCTCGATCGTTCAGCAGGCTATTCGCAGTCCCGACTGCTATTACTATACTGGCACACTGTGATACTCGGAGCTTGGCACGCGTCAGCTGGAGCCGAGCGGTTCGAGAGGTGCGATTGTTCTCGCGCACTGATTATACTCGGCGAAGATGAGTCTTTCGGTAGCCGCGCGCGCCCGGCGAAAATCTCGCGTATATGCAGCAGAGAGAGAGAAGACACACGGTGGGCCAAGTGTTGACTTGCGGCGCGCCGAAGAAGAACTGAAGCGGTGGGACCACCCAGCCGGCTCCGAGAGCCAGCAGAGCGAGAGAGCGAGCGAGCGCCAGGCTCTCCTCTCTTGTTGGCTGCCACCACTGCTGCTGCTGCTGCTGTTGCCGCTGCTGCCAGCGAGGAAGAGAGTCGTCGCGCGCGCGCGAGAGAAAGAGAAAGAAGAGAGCCGAAGGAAGGACGATACACGGAACGC
Organism: Anagyrus pseudococci; assembly: GCA_030522585.1. Taxonomy (NCBI): domain Eukaryota; kingdom Metazoa; phylum Arthropoda; class Insecta; order Hymenoptera; family Encyrtidae; genus Anagyrus; species Anagyrus pseudococci. The sequence continues at coordinate 77,374 of JAPYYQ010000591.1, read as the reverse complement.
GCACGCTCTCCCTCTCGCTTGCTCCTTCTACACCTCCGATCTCCCCGGCTCAGCAGCATAGCAGCCGACCGGCCGGCTTTGCGCCTTCGCCTCCAGTCTCTGAGCTTTTAAACCACGCACTTGGCTCTCTCTCTCTCTCTCTCTCTCTCAGCGCCTCTATACACATATACGTACACGTGTACATCTTCACCTTCACTCGCACCTCACTAAGCCTGAACTGCGCGAAACAGGTGCAGCAGCCCTTCCCCCCCCTCCCTCTTCCTCCTACCTCTCTCTCTCTCTCTTTCTCTCTGCCTTCTCTCTTTCTCTTCTAGATGTCTTAACTTACTCAGATTCCTCCTTGGGCACGGGCTGAGTTGAAAATTTTTCCTGGCATTCTTCGCTGCTCTCGCTCGACATCGCCGAGACCAACACGCTTAAACCGCTCCGATTTTCTCAATAACCACAGTTTTTCGCGCGCTTAATGACCCCTCGGGAGGTTCTCTCGGTCTCTTTTGTCCGACCGCGACTATTATCGGATCTACACTGATTGTTCGGCCGTGCTACCGTGCGCACGCACGCCTCGCTCTTATTTCTGTACACAGCAGCAGCACATACCAATTTTCGAGCTTTTGCCAAATAAACAAACAAAATCGGGTGTTTATCTACACTCGAAAATCGGCAGTTGGGCCCGTAAGTAAATAACACGGTTAGAAATTACCGGGTTGCTCCGGAGAAGCGAGGCTAAGCAGGAGAAAGAGTAAAGGGCCAAGTGACAAAAGGGCTGATCGGTATCAAGCCGCTGAGAAAGAGAGAGGGAAGATGAAGAAAAAGAGAGAGAGAAGGCAGAGCAGGAGCAGCACGCTTCGGCGAAATGCAATTTAACGAGGCGCGTGTTGGACCCGGCGCTATTAACCCGTTTCTTAGCCCATCTCCCTCTCTTGGCTTTCTTTCCTGCAAAATCAGCTGAGCCTCCGGGCTACTCCCTTTCTGCGTCTATCTGCGCGTTTACGTATACATGCTTATGCAGAAAGTTTCCAAGTTGGCACGAATATTATCTTGGAAAGATAGCAAGATTGCACGCGCAAAAATCAGCACTCATACGCACGCGTGGAATATACAGGCGTAGACGTATAGAAGCGCGGCGCACTTGCTAATGGAGTCGATTTGAAAATGTTTTTATTATCGCAAAAGAGCCGGCAATTTCGCGATATACGAGAGTTAAGTTATGAGAATCTAAGGGAATAGCACGGAGCGGCGTATATATAGATGTGAAAATCGTGATGACCAAGGAGGATAGAGCGGAGAAGATTATGTGCTTCTAGTACAGCCAGCTCACCGGACCCTTTGCTCCTCTCCGCGGCCAACAAAGCCGCTTCGAGAAAGGGGAAGAGTAAGAGAGAGAGATGGAGATTGAGGGTTAGAAGGGGGTGGGAGAGGCCAAAGGGCCGAGGGAAAATGAAGAGTCGCGAAGCGAAGAGATGAGAGTGAGAGAGACGGAGGAAGGGCAAAGCAGAGCCGCGCTAAGAGAATCAACAAAGAGAAAGAGAGAGAGAGAGAGGGGGTAAAAGAGTCAATCTGCAGCCGTGGCCCGTGCTCCGAGCTGCCGCGGTTCGGCCAGAGGGGGTATATCTCTACCCCCGGACAGAAAGAGAGAGAGGAAAAGGGGGGAGAGAGAGAGAGAGGATAATTGAGTTATTACTGCAATTGTAGACCACCTTGGAGGCCGCGAGCAAGCAAAACTTAGTCCCAAGCCTCGAGCACACGGGCTCGCGAGCATAACAGGCTCTTGAAAATCCCCGTGCGTATCTCTCTCTCTCTCCTCTCTTCTCCATATCCCGCGCGCGCCTTCCACTCCGGCTCTCGCTCCGATTCCCTGGCCGCTCGGAGAGAGAGAGAGCCCGGCCAGGCCGGTCAGCCTCCTTAGCGATAAAAGATTATCGTAAACGCATACGTGCAAACTACCATCAGTGCGCTTCTCTCTCTCTCCCCGACTGAGGTACAACCTTCCCTATACCTACCCTGTACAACCATCTTATTTCTACTCATACTCGCGCTCGGCCACCTTCTTCTTCCTTCGGCTCTTCCATCTCCTATACCCTCCTCTTACCCTTTCGACACTTTTTTTTTTATTTCGCTATACACTTCAATTGACTAAATTGTAAACACGCGCGCCGACTTTACCTTTACATCCTCTTACCCTTCCCCTCGGCTTTATATTGCTTCATTTCCCTTGTGCACCACGCGCGTACTCCCCTTGTAGCCTTTATTTTTTTTCCCTTTTTCTTTTTAAATTCAATTATTTTTCAGCCTCTAATAATACACTGATCGCTCTAGTTTGTAAACTTTTTTTTTTGTAAAGTTATGTAACATTCTTGATCCGAACAATTTTGAAGACATTGCAACGACAAAACGAGCCCATGGAAATATTGGAAATATTATAAATTCAGAGAAGAGAATGAACGAAGAAATAAAAAAAAAGGGAGCAACTCGGACGAGAGCGATGGAGTGAAACGTGAAGAAAGCATAATAACGATGAGGCGAAAAAAATCAGTGGCGGCCGAAAGGAGAAGGAAGGAAAGGCAGCGCCGGTGGTGAAGAGATTGGCGAGTATAAGAGAGAGGGTAAAAAGAGGGGGGGTTTGGCAGAAAGAGAGCTCGGCGCGGCGTAATAGAGCCGTAATAAGAGGCGCGTGCAGGGCTCGATAATTATTTCATTGGGTAACGGTGGCGGCGGTCGGAGGAGCCTTAGAGGAGCCGAGAGAGAGAGAGGGCCGCATATCGACGAAGAGATGCTCTCGTTTGAAGGTCGCGCTATGCAACACGCAGAGGCAGCAGCAGCTAAGGCAACATTGGGAGCCTGGGCAATAGCAGAAAACGAGTCCTTCCAAGGACAGAGTGCGTGCGCCGCCGCCGCGAGCTGCGCCTTTCCTTCCACCTCCTGCTGCAGCGCATCGCTATACCCAAGCCCCCTCTCTCCCGCTCCTGCAGGCGCGCACCTCCACGCTGCCCGACAAGAGCAGGAAGAAAAAGATCTTCTTCGTCTGCTTCTTCTTCTTCGTCGTCGTCGTCGTCGTCGACTACTTCTTCTTCTTCTTCTACTGCTGCCGCTGTTGCTCGTCGTCCCCTCGTTTTTTTTCCTCCATTTCTTTTGCGGCTTTTCGGTGCGCTCTCGCCTCGTATTCCCGGAATCGAGAGTCCAAGTGCATTTCGTACTCTGTCTTAATTTCTCTCCCCCCCCTGCTCTCTCGTCCACCCTCTTTTCCCCTATCCCTCCTCTCTGCGGCCGCCACTCTCTTTCTCTCTCTCTCTCTTCGTATTCCCTCTCTCCGTCGCTTCCTTCTCCTTCACCTCGTCTTCATCTTCTTCGTCGTCTTCTTTTTGATCTCGCTTCGGGGCCTCTTGCAGCGAATTAAGTCGTTATTTCGGCAGGTGGCTGGCACGCTCGTTTCATCCGACGCTCTCGCCGTTGTTCGAACGTCGACCTTACACTGTATATACACCATCGCAGCCCAATCCATGCCGTATATACGCAAGACTCAGAGCAGAGCAGCAGTGCCTGTCCACTTGCCAAAAAGCTCCATCTGCCGCTGCTGCCACTTTTATATAGCTATCCGCAATTCTAACTCGACTCACGAGCGAACCTTTGTAATCGCCTCTTTCCTTTTCTTTCTCCTCTTTACGCATACTTGCCCGGGGGCTAGCATTCTAAGCCGCGTTTGCCACCAGGTTCTACCGAGAAATTATCTTATTTGCCGAAAAATGTATAAGAGGCAAAAAGGTAAAAAAAAGAATGAAAATATAATAACATTGCGTGCAGGGGGATAAGGAGGCCCAGACCTTTTGGCACTGATCTGTCTGCAGGGCGAAAGGAGGGTAGAGAGAGGAGAGGAAGAGAAGAAGAAGAAGAAGCGCGGACTGTGCTCTCGAGTAATGAAGAATTTAAGCGGATTAAGCGTGTGAAAAAAAGTGGAGAGCAACTGCAGCGGTAGCAGCAGCAGCAGCCGTGGTATAGGCTGCAGCAAATTAAGCGGGGGCAGAAAGAAAGAGAGAGGAGAGAGACGAGCCTTAAGGATCGAAGGTGTGCAGGGATACGTGTATGGCTCGGGAGAAAAAGGAGCTCGACAACGAGAAACGGGGTAGGAGAATGAGGAAAAAAAATATATAAGAGGGAACTGCTGCTGCTGTAGGAGGAGGAGGAGCGGGGCTGTTAGTGGGTGCGCTACTTGAAATTCAGCGGAGGTCAATAGCTGAGAGAGCCTGCCTCGCCCGTTTCTCGCTCGCTCGAGATACAATCGTCGCGCCCGTACTACTCCGCTTCCTCCTCTCCTCCTCGCAGCAGCAGCTCCTCGGGCTCTCGTATGGTCGTCGTCGTCGTCGCCGTCGTTTGGCGCGGTCGTTAATTCGCGAGTTTTATGCAATGATTATAAGGTTGCTGGCCGGCGGCCGGCAGAGGCGTCGGCGGCCGGGACAGTTCAGGGCTCTCGGATCTCGGGCGCGAGAGTAGCCAGGCGAAACCTGCCGAGGGAAGCCGAAATCACGAGAGGAGAGAGAGAGAGCCGGAGAGAAAACGAGTTCTGCGAAGATGCTACAGAGACCCGATGCCGGCCTCCGTACCGATCCACTCACATTCGACGTGTATATGCATAAGCTCGCTGAAGCTCCTGAAAATGCTCTCTCTCTCGTTCTCTCCAGAGCCCATGCTACATGAGCTATGTTATATATGCTGCTGTTCCCTGGGCGCGGTGGAAAAAGAAATGGCGATAAAAAGAAAAATTGAGAGCCCGGGCTATATCGAGAGCAGCAGAGAGCCAGCCGGCCGGCGAACCGGGAGGAGAGAATGCAAAAGGCAGCAGGGGTGAGAGGTAGGCCGGGAGGAGCCGAACCAGCAGGAGCTAGTAAGCTACACCTTCGCCGCTCGTCTCTGCATGTGTGCGCGCGCGACTACCTACAGCCCGTACTGCTGCTCCTCGTCGGCTCTCTTATCCGTAAAGATCGGCTCGAGGCCCGCGCCGAGTCGTCCGGGGCCCGCGCGCGCACGCTACTCCAATGCCCAGCTCTTTCGAATAACTTTACTACCGGTTTCCTCCACCGCCACCTCCTTCCCTCCCCCGCCGTATTCGCCTTACTCCCTTACTCTCTTACTTCCAGCGGAGCAGCAGCAGCCCCCTGCTTCAACTTTCTCTCTCTCCTCCCTTCTTCCCGCTCCATCTCTCTTTCTCTCTCTCTCTCTCTCTCTCTCTCTCTCTCTCTCTCTCTCGTACTGCCGCGAACAAGAACACAGGCACCATCTAAGCTTTCAGATAACTCTCCTCCCACGCTCTCGCTTTCCTCATCCTCCTCCACCTCGTCCAGCTCCACGAGCCCCGCCTCGGCACCTCTCCCTTTCTCTCTCTTTCTCTCTCTCTCCTCCGTTTCGCGATCATACCGCAAACATCGTTTCGTCCTCTTTGTTTTGCTCTCTGCATTTCCACTCGCAGCCTTGATATAGTCATAATTCACTTCTCCCTCTAGCTATATGCGAACACACCGTACTCTTTTCCTTCCACCCTCCTCCTACTCGCTCTTCTTATTTTCTCTCTCTCTCTTACTCGCACACATACATACAGACTCACCGACACAAATACATCGAGCGTACTTAAAAATATCCAGTTAAAGTTTGTATAGAACAATGCAAGACGTATACCGAGAAGTTTAATAAAAATTAAGTAATTTGCCGAGGAAGCTCGAGGCAGAAGAGAAGAGGAGGGAAGAAGAGGATCGTCCGACTTGATTTCTCTCACCCGGCCCATCGTTTTTTTCGAGACCGAGGCAGAAAGAGAGGAAGAGAGAGAGAGAGAGAGAGAGAGAGAGAGAGAGAGAGAGCTGCGTGCCCGAGTACTGCTCCTGCTTCTGCTGCTATATACAGCACGGCACGCAGGCATAAGGGCCCAGGCCATCCTGCGGATGATTACAGGAAAGAACCGCAAGGGAAAGCCGCGGCTGATTGCTATTGATTTAATGTTAAACGCGCAATCTCTTGCGTGCCGGCCCTCAACTTCCACTGCCACTCTCTATACCGCTCTTTTTTTTCTTCTCTTCCTTTTTGTTCCTCTTCTCATTTTTTTCAGCCTCCCTTTTCGCCGTTCCCCCCCCCCCTACGCTGGACAGTAACATTATCGCGATATTTTTGCCAATTGAGAGAGACATACGTAATTACTGCTCATTTCGAGAAGCAAGACAATTTTTCTCCATTCTCGTTACTTTCGAGAATACAAAAAAAAAAATAATAAAATAAAGGACGAGAGCCACAATCTGACATCGCACGGTCTCGCACGTGTCCGTCGATAAACGATCGGCGCGAGTCCACGAAATTATTATACTCCAACGACAAAGACCAATGACAGACGGAGAAATTAGAGGGGACGGGGGCCAGACGTTAAAAGAAAAAACGTTGACGAGACGTAATGAGAGCGAAAAGTGGAGTTAGAGAGCGGGGGGAAAAGGGGGGGGGTGGCGGGAGAAAAGATTGCGTCTTGCGGGCAATCAAATGAACGACGCGTAGCAAAGTGGACACTCGATACGGCGCTGGGACGTACGCGCAGGCGCATTAATACGTGTGCCCCGGGGCCGTCAATAAAGCCCGATTGAATATTCGCGTTCGGTCTCATCTCCTCGCTCTCTCGCGGGTCATTGACCGTCCGCCCTCTTCTCTCGTCCCCCCAAGCCTGACATTGTCATCGTCGCCGGCATGAGCAGACGAAGCCGCTGCGCAAGAAAAACGAATCGGGCCGGCGCCTCGAGGTCGAAAAAGCGCCCCCTTTCCCGCTACTCCTCCTCGACGACTTCGATTCCTCCCTAATTTTTTTTATCACGGCGCACGCGAACGCTAATGCTCCACAGCCCTGGCAAGGCCTGCTTTAAGAAAGAGAGAGAGGCAGAGAGAGAGAGAGCAAAAACAGCCTGACTCTGTAAAATTATTGCGGCCAGCTCGAGTGGACTAGTGGCCGGCGTCGTCGTCGTCGTCATTAGGCCGAATAAATAAAAGTCGATCCGTGTGAAAGAAACGTTAATTGGTTATATCTCCGGCGACGCTCAGGGCGCAATCAGTTGCGGAATTATATTGTGAAAACAGGAGGAGAAGCAATCGCGGATAGTCATTAAGGGATGCTGCTCCTGCTACTTCTGCGCCCAGCAAAAGCCAGCCAAGGGAGAAAACAAAGAGAGAGAGAGAGAGGGGGGGGAGATAAGGTGAAGAAGAGAGCGAAAAGGGGGAATGGGGGAATGTGGTGAAAAAGTAGTTCTGCACACCGAATGAATGTAAAGACGAGGAGAAAAGAGAGGAAGAGAGGGAGGGCAGAGCGAAAAGAGATCTTGGCTCGCGCTGACGCGACAAGCTCATTTGTGCGCGACGCGACGGCTTCCAAGGATGAGAGAGAGAGAGAGAGGGAGGAGAGCCCGGGCTGGGGGAGTATACGGCAGAGGAGCCGGGACCAAGAGAAAAACAACATAGATGTGCAGAAAAATAAGAGGAAAAAAAAGAGGGAGGAGCAGCGGCTTCTCAGCTTAATGGAGTGAAAGCGCGTCAGGTATAGAGCGAGATCGGCCCAGAGAAGGGCGGACCCCCCTTTCTGTCCCCTCTCTCTCTCTCTCTCTCTCTCGCACTCTCACGATCTGCTACCGCGAGCATCTCGCGTTTCGATCGGCAGTTACTACTCGTCTGCGGGCTTTTTCCACCCCCTCCTGTAGCAAAGCCGATTACAGGCCTTGCGAAATGAAAAAAAAGGCTCTGTAGGTATAGGGTATGGGAAAAACGCCTAGCCGGTGGCTCGGATGATCGATCACGCCTCCCTGAGAGGAGAGAGCTTGTACCAACAGAGGAGGACTCTGTGTGTGTGTGTATGCTGGCTAGATTTGACGCCCATCATGCTATCCGCGCGGGGGGCTGAAGATCGGCTCGTTCCCCTGAATACACACAGAGCTCCGCGGTTCAAAGAGAGAACTGCTCTCTGCTCTCGTGCTCGCAAATAGCCGAGCACATAAGCGGAGAAGAGGTATCAGGAGAAACAACGGCAATAGAGTGCCAGGAGCAGCCGCAGAAGCAGCATCGACTACAGCTCAATCACTCTTCGTCTCTATGCTCCTTCGGCTTCTTGTCTGCCCCACGTGATTTCTCTCTCTCTCTCTCCCTCCTCTCTCTTTTAACTTCTTCTTCTTCTTCCACCTCCTACTCCGGCGCAGCCTCCTCCTCTCTATCTCGCTGTTCTTTTTCTCCTTCTCCATGCTCGTCCTCGTCGTCGGAGTCAGACTCGCCGTTGCCTCCTCCTCAGCCTTTCCTTTTTTTTTTGTCCATCGACAATCGATGTCCCTCGTCGCTCTGGGCAAGTTTTATCTCCCATGATCTTGGCCCCTCTCCCCCTGCCCTCCCCCGGTCCAATCTCTTCTTTCTCTCTCTCTCGGCTGTTCTATCTCTGTTGGCTTCACGTGGTGTGCTTTAATGACGTCGCTCCAAACTCTTGACTCTCTCGGAGACCGGGAGCAGGGCCGGGGCGGGAGGAGATACGTCTAACGAGAAGTCTTCTACTCTACGTTCCAATGTTAATCCACGTGCCTCCAGGGATTCCCAACACCGATCCTCTTTTTCACTCCCACTCTATCTCTCTCTCTCTCTCTCTCTCCTGCTCCTCCCTTTCGATCCCTCTGCGCTCGTTCCTACTCCCGCACCTCCTTATTTTTCACACGCCTGCTCCAGCTCCTCCGATCTACTCTCTCGCTGCGCTGGACATTTTCATTCAACATAAATTGAGCGTACTTTGCGCTTGTCATTTTTTCCCCCCTCCTATCTTCACGAACCAATCAGTTTCCTTCACTTTTATTATTGATCTCCTTCTATTTTCATCTTCTCGTGCGATCGTTCTTGGTTAATTAGAAAAGAAAAAAGGGCGCGCTTAAGACGGGCTGCTGAGAGAGAATATATAGAAAAGATAAGTAAACAGAGATAGAGAGGAGAAAAGAAAAGAAACCTGTTTCTAGGTTCGATGCCGGTGTTGTGTGTCGGGGGCAAAAAAAAAGGGGGGGATAATAATGGAACGGAGCGTAGAAATCAAATGCAACAGGTACGTTGGTAACGCCCCTCTGGCACTTCAGCCACCTGTTGCCGCTTGAAAGATCGTCGATACGCACACCCCATAGCACACACGTGTCCCGGCTCCGCTGCTGCTGTGTTAGACGGCTCTTTCTCTCTCGCTGCAGCCATGCCGCCGCCTACCATTAGTCTCTAATTCCAACGATTCTTATAATTACCGTCGAAATTACGAGGGGCAAACGAAAAAAAAAAAACAAACAAAATTTCTTTATAAAATACTCAATCAAAGCGATAGGCCAACGTGAAAATTCATTCGTTTTAATCGCTGAATTATTTGGCCAATGTAAAAATATGAATGTACAGTTTCGAAGACGAGTGGAAAGTCTAAATGACGCAAGCGCTCCTCGAGTGTAACGCGTGTAATTATAAGAATCAAGTTCCGAACTGCCGCTGCCGCTATATGCAGGCGCGCACAACTGCTTTTCATCGCTATATATACCGCCGTTTAATGATTCATTGGTAACTCGAGCGCGCGAGCCCCGCCAAATGCTCAAGTGCTTTTCGTTCAAATTGACGTTGCGTTACGCTCTTGATAATATTATTTTATAAAGTCCAACCTACAACACTCGCACGCTCGTATAGCTATATGTGTGCGTATATGTTTAAAATTAACCTGCTCGAGCCTGGGCGCAAACTGTTATTTGTAACGATAACACTCCTCCTTCTCTCTCTTCGCCTCTTTATTTTTATATCTCGGCCCTTTTCCAGCGATTAGGTGTGTTATGGAGCAGCAATAAATTCTCGGCAAGAATTTACGACAAAGTCATAAAAAGGTGAGGAGATTATCTCGTCGAATGAAATTTTTTACTTAATTTACTCGAATATCACAGCCGCGCGCGCGCGCGCACGATGACGACTGTACAACGACGAGTATCAAGCAGGGTGAAGAGAGAGAGAGAAAAAAAAAGAACGGACGAAAGAGGGGAAAATAGAAGAAAATCAAGAAATTCCAGACTGTCAAATAAGGACGGCTCGTATAATATCTACCTTCCACGCTTGCGTCACAGAGATAGACCTTTTTCACGCGCTCTCTCTCTCTCTCCTCATCTCATTATCAACTATGCCGCATCTTCAAGCTCGTGGCGCGTATATATAGATATAAGAGTCGAGGGGACTGCATCGCTCACTGGACATTATTATGTTTGTCGAGAGCGATAACAAGCGAAACTTAATCTAGCCCCCCGAGTATATTTTCGTCCCTATCTCGCTTATTAAAACAAACAATAACAAAAGTAAAAAATGTAAAGAAAAAAATAAATAAATATAATATACATATGCATATATCTGTGGGTGTATGAGTGTGTGTGTGTCTGCTCTTAGAGGTGGAGTAAAAAAGGCACGCGAGCCTGCGTAAACAGGCTCTGATTTCCTGGCGAGAGTCTTTATTCCGACGGGGCATTCCGAGCGACGAGAGCCAGCCGCCGAGAGTTGAAAAGGCTGGAATAAAGTAATTAGTAAGAGCAGGCTCCAAGGAGAGACAGAGAGAGAGAGAGAGAAAGAAGACGAAGGTAGAGAGGAATAGAGAGAGAGAGAGAGAGAGAGTTCGAGGAGGATAAAGGTGGAGAAGAAGAGAGAGATGAGGTGGAGTGAAGGTGGGGGGGAAGAAGAAAAGGTGTGCAAGATAAAGTGACTGTCCGGAGAGAGCATTGTATGGGATGCTGGGCGATAATAATCTGTTGGTGGTACTTGCAGCGCCGGGCAGAGCGGCGGCAGCGAGGAGGAGACGCGAATCCGAGAATCGATATCTTCCTCATCCTCCCTTTGCCCTTTCTCTCTCTCTCTCTCTCTCTCTCTCTCTCTGTTTCTCGGCGGCGGGCTTGCACATACCGTTCGTTTATCTTCAAACTTTATAGAATTGAACAGATGCAGGAGTAGGCCTGACTGGTCGGGCGCGAGACCAAGCGCGAGCACGCGCGCCCCCCTGCACACACCTCCATCTTTCATTCGTTATCTCGAATCTCTCTCTCTCTCTTCGAGCGCGCGGCCTCCGGATCTCTGGCCTTTTCTCTCTGCCCCCTCCGCCGATTTCTCTCTTTCTCCCTCACTCTCTGTTAGTCTCGCCGTCTGTTTGGCTGGGCAGCCGATCGCTCTATCTTTATCGGCTCCTCATCTTTCCGACCTTTCTCCCTCTTTCCTTCGTTTTTCACGGGGCCGACATATGGGCGCAACTACTACTACTTTACTACGACGACGACGGGGACGATGACGACGAGAAGATCGTCCTCGTAGCCGACGCCGTGGCCGTGAGCAGGGTCCGTCCCCTTAGCGGGGCACGCACACCACCGAGAGCCACTGTCGGCTGCAGCGACTTCACGCTTTGCCGACGGCTTTTCGGGGAAGGAAGAGAGGAAGCGAAGAAAGAGGAAGGAGGGAGAGAGCGACCGGTTCAAAAATACACCCGCTCGTCGTCGCCGGCGACGTCTTTTACTCTCTCCGGCTCCCATATATATACTAATTCGTTGGTCCGCCGTCAGCGACACAGAGAGAAAGAGCGAGAACGAGCCGAGAGCTCAGGGGGGTCGGCTGCTGCTGCTGCTGCGAACGTGAAAATCCGAGGCTCGTCGGCAAGGCACAATTGACACGTCATGAATCCCCGTGCCTGGGCCCACTATGTCCCGCCCCTAAATCACGACTCAACTTCTTCGCCTACGCCGTCATTTCCAAGTAGCAGCCCTCTCGTAACCGTGACCAATTCATTCGCTCATTTCTACAACTTTTATTCTTTTTAAACCTCGATCTCCCCCCCTCCCCGGTGCCGCAGCGTATACTAAAGAATGCTTTTCTAAGGTGCCGAGATGGTGGAAGGAAGGTGAGGTAGGGGGGGATAGTACGTGTGATTACGGGCGGACGATTTCACGGGCTAAAGCTCAAAGCTATAAATACGGAAGATGAGAGAGACGGAAGGAGTTGAAATAGCGAGGTGGAATAAGATGCAGCCAGGGAGACGAGCGTACGTAAGGGAGGCGGTGGCAGTGGCGAGCAGGGGGGGGGGCAAGCTGCCGGCCCCCGGCTAGGATGCGGAGATATAGATAGGCTCTGCGGGCTCTCGGGCCTGCGCTGGAACGCACCATCATCTTTATTATGCGGAAGAAAAAGGAAAAGGAAGAAGAAAAGCGCGCAGCAGCAGCCATGGCAATGAGAAGGGAGAGAGAGAGAGCGGCGTATATGCGCAGGAAAGGAGGAGAGGTGGGAGTAGCCCCGGTTTTCTACGAGCTCCAGCGGGGCTGGACGGTGGGGTTTTTGCTGCTGCCGCCGCCGCCAAAGCACTGCGGCCGTCGTGTTGTTGGCCGCGCGCGAGCCCGATTATTGTTCAGGCCCTGCGCGCTTTGATTATGCACACGCACGCCCGCAGCTCCGGGCGCGAAGAATCGCTCGGTCGAAAAGCCCGCGCTCGTAAAGGAACTTTTACGGGCCTCGAGCGGCAGCGGCCCCGCCGAGGAGTACATAGAATGCAGCTGGGCGCTTGGATCGCCAGCGGAGCTACGCCGGCGTCTGTAGGTAGCGCCAGCGCTCGGGCCCTTCTCCGAGCACCGCACCTCCGTCCTCTCTCCGCTCTCCTTACCTCACTGAGCAGCAAGCGCGGCCCCGCAAAGAAGTCATCAAGCCGCGCAGCAGCGCGCTAAGTAACCCGCGCCCCCGTTTACGACAATAATCATTCAATCTAGGGACAATCGCGCGACTCCGCAATCAACGGCCACTGCGCACGGCGCACACCGTACAACTTGCTACCGCGCCTTCTTCTTCTTCTTTTTCCTCTTCCTACTTCTTTTCTCCGCGCGCTTCTTGTACGCATCTCGTTCGCTTCCCACTCGGAATTTCTTCCGCGTCTCCGGCTACTCTTTTCCGACTCTACCATCTTTCGTTCGAATGTTCTCTCTCTCTCTCTCTCTCTCTCTCTCGACAAACATGCTTCATCGATTTTATATTACATCTCATATTCGACATGTTCAAACTCTCGATCTTTATTACCCGCGCTTTCAGAGGCAAAAGCTACTTGTTTTTCTTCGCTAATTGAACACGACTAAAAAAAAAAAAGAAAGAAAAGAAGACCGTAAAGCATAAAATCTAACGCAAAGAAATAGCGCTGGCGTACAGACAAAGCATAGCGCTGGCAGAGCAAAAAGCGGGCCTACTGATTGACGCTCGGCGAGCGCGGGCTTTCGCGCAAAGCGCACCGCACTGCGCGCCCGCAGCGCTAAGCGTTACGTGTGTGTCCGGCGTCGAACTTTCCCGCAGGCAGACAAGCATAGCGGCCAGAGCGGAAAAATAGAAAAAGGAAGCCACGGCCGGCGCTGCTACTCAATACAGGGCTGTAAAATCCGAGCCATAGGGCTTGCACGAACGGAGAGAGGCATTCCCCACGAACCTGTTCCAAGCAGCAGCCCTTTCGTGCCCCCGTGCATAATTGGAGCGGGCGAGCACAAGCAAGCAGACAAGCAAAGGAAAACAAGAGGCGAAGCCCGTGTCGCGCCTTTGCCTGTCAAACACACTCATCCAGCGTAGCATCAATATTTTCACAAGCCCGAGCTCTGATGCTCTCTCTCTCTCTCTCTCCTCCCGCACCTCCTTTACGCGCCGTCGTACACGACGATCCGCGTGTTATTTTCCGATCGTATTTTTTTTTCTTCCGGGCAACGCTATTTTTTAAAGCACCCACATACACTGCCCGTCTGCTGGCTCATTATTGTCGTTAGTGCTTGCTTTCCCAGCGGCGGAATGTTATCGACCTGCCTGTCTGCTATAGAGAGACGAGCTCCAGACGAAAAGGAAATATGAGTGACGGCTGCCACTATTGCTACTGCTGCTGAATAAATAGGAATATTTTATGCCTTCTCGTAATGAAGTCAACGAGTCGCCGAGGCTAAACTGGCTAGAGGCGAGCTTTGAAAATTTTCTCAAATCTATATGGAATTGCCTCGTAATTACTGTAATGCAACTGACGTTGCTCCGTCAATGAGTTTTATTCATTCAACTCTTTCGATCGACGTGTTCTAGTAAAGTATTTCGACACGTTTCTATCTAATCGTTATAATTAGCAAAAGAAATAAAAAAAAAGATAAAAATTTGTAAAAATAAGATTGATGAAAGAATAGCGTATAATAAACGTGGGATGGTGTAAATTCTGGAAAAGATGGGCGATCGCTGGTAAAACGACGCTCACGAGCAGCGGGCGATAAGGCTGAATTATTACGCCGAGGAGTTGTTTTCATGGAAATCGGACACAGTGGCTTCTTTTGAATTCAAAAGGGCGTGACAGATTTTACGCTCGTACGAGCGCGCGATCGTTAATATCGTATACCAGAATCCGTCAAAACGTTTTTCAACTTAATATACATAATCTAGCATATTATGTGCCTGTTATATTAATTAAAATTCTACGTAATATCCACGTAATCCACTTAGATAGACGAATGATATTATAACGCCGTTAAAAAAATAATAGAAAACCAAACTGTTATAAGTGAAGGTTATTAATTTATCCGAGATAAATCTTAATTAAGCATAATCTACCATTAGAGAGGTAAATTAAGCTAAGCCTGTTTATTTCAGGTACATACGCGGGGAAAAAAGAAAATGGCCAAGTGAGGAAGGAATAAATAATGCTAATGTTTAACCGAGAAGAGGTGGAGGAGAAGAAATGAGTTAGGTAGGGGAGTCGGGAGTATGGGGGGGGGGGAGTGCAAGTACAGGTGTTGAGCGATTATTTTCCGCGCACACACATCGAAGCGTATGAAGCGATTAGTAGCTCGATTACATAGTCGATCACGCAAGGATAATTGTAGACTCGAAACTCGGCGTGTAAGTGTGCGCGTCTCTGCCTAGTCGCTTCTCTCTTCCCTCCTTCTCATTTGAGCGGAAAGCGGATGCATGAAAGCAAAAAAAAAGGGGGAAAATAAACAACGACGCCACTGACGCCGTCGCGGAGCCATCCGCTATTGCAGACACCCATCTGCTGCGGAGCAGTTGCCGTTGCAAAATCAGAAGTAAAGCAAACGAATTAGATCACTCGACGATTATAGATGTTCAGAGAGAGAGAGAGAGAGCTCGAGAAGAAAAAAAGGACTCAAGTCGCTTTTGCAACAAGCAGCTATAACGGCGTCTATTATTTTTTTTTATTTTGTGGAAACTGAAAATTGATTTTCCTATTAATTTTCCGTTTAATCCGATATTTTGAAAGGGTAATAATTTGTGTGGCCGCAGTCGGAGAGGAAAAACAGTAATTTCCGAGACAAGTCTATTAGAAGAGAAATGGCTGGATCTCCAGCAGAGAGCGGGCTCGCAGCCGGCGCAACGAGTATCAAGAAAAGTGAATAAAGTGAGAATACCTTTGAACCCCGGGACTTTGAGAAATCGTCATTGGGTGAGAAAAAATTTTAAAAATGTGGATAAAAATTACCGAGGGATCTACTGCTGCTGCTTTTGCCTCTATACCGTACTGCAGCTTAATCCTGATTAATAGGCTTCGAAATCAAACGAAAGTCATGCTAATGCCTTTGCTATGCCTGCGACGAGCCCTTGCTCAATCTCAATCCACTCCCTCTATACCGCTGGCTTACATACTCGCGACTTACAAGCTGAGGGCGAGAGAGCGAGTCTATACCGATTTTTTTTTCCTCAGATTTACATTTCTGAGATAGCTGAAAATAAATGTATTGTCTACCGATAAGCAATAAAAAAAGGAGGGAGAAAAAAAAGAAGAAATTGACTCGAATAAGCAGCTTAGTTTTCGGTGTCTCATCTCTCGTCCCTACAAGGATTTAGCAACATCCTACTGCTCGGAGGCGACACTAATTCTCCCTACGCTTGTCACTCATAAAGCCGCCCGTGGCCTGAGAGCTCCGTCTATACGCGTGTCCGCATACATTTGTCTACTGCCTGCCGATCCCTCCATCGGCCAATCTAACATAATCCCCGCGCGCGCCAAGTCCTTTTCTTGCAAATCGTCGAAGCTGTTAAAATTACTTCCTACGCGTTATACCTGGAAATGGCGAAATACCAAAAGAGAGGCGTACGCGAAGAGCCTCGGCTATTGCCCGCCGAGACGCAAAGTGAAAAAGAAGAAGAGAAGAGTAGAGAGAGAGAGAAAAAAAAAGAAAGCTGCGTTTAAAAATTCAAGTAGCGTGAGACGAGGGAGGGCCTGCGGGTGTAGCTGCGCGCGAACGTTAGCCAGCGCGGTGTCCTCTGCCTCTTAGCAAATCCAAGCGAAAAGCTCGCCGGCTTCTTACACGGGGTGTAACCGAGAGAGGGACTGCAAATACGTGCGCGTCCCGAGGAGCGAGCCCAGTGCCAGTGGGGTATTTTCTAATGCAAACAGCGCGTCGCACTTTGTCAATGAGCCAGAGTCCTCCGATCGTTTGCGCAGCGCGGGCTTGTTTGCGCCGGATCAACATTTCACGTTTACACGAGGAGATCCCCGTCCCCGTCTCCTTGGCTCCGCTTTGCCCCGAGCTTTAACAAGCTTATTAACGGAAATGTGTACTTTTTAACCGAGGCCACTCAAGAGTGAGGGAGAGAGAGAGAGAGACTGACTCGACTCTCGATAATATAATCGCGCTACAGCTCTCCATTCGGCCGATCTTTATGTTTAATCGGTACGTGCACAGCCCGTGATTTCTTCCGTTGTAATCGTTAATTTAACGCGGCATTAACGCAGAGAAAGAGCGGGTAGTACAGTTGCGGTCGGAAGAGGGGGGAGGCTGAGGGTAATCGGTAGCGCAGACACGACGAAACACGAGATGTTTGCGTGAGAAAAACATTTGCTCCAATCTCTGGGAAGCCAAGGGTTAAGTGCGCGCTGGCTATATGTATACTTGTATACACGTATGTGTGCGAGCCCGAGAAAGAGAGAGAGAGGAGAGGGAGGACGGCGAGAAAAAGGATGCGGCCGCAGGTGCAAAGCCGGACACGTGGCACTGTGTGCCTTCGATCAACATCGCTGGTACTTGTTTCACGCCGCGTGCCGCTATACCGCCGCCGCCGCTGCGTCATTCCCTTCCTTCCTTCCTTCCTGCCTGCGCCGACTACCTCTCTGTCCTCTCCCCCTTTATTTTCTCTCCCTTCCTTCCTTCCCGTATTCCCCCTCGTGCCGCTCCTTCCTCTTTTCATTATACATACCGCGCTTTACTTATTCTAGATTCTCTCTTCCCCCCCCCACCACCACCGCCACTCCTTCCACGGTCCCTCTTCGTTCCAAGCAAGTAACACTCTCATTTCAACTAATGACGTATTAATTGTTTGCGAAACATTCCTACATGTTATTATAATTATTTCAGCCTCGTTGAACTTTTATAATGCGCGCGCTTCTCAAATTGTATATCACATAAACTGTCCGACTGAAATTGTTGTTATTATTCTCGTTCGTTTTCGCGTGTGCATACGTAGAAACTCACACAGAGAGAAAGCATAATAATCAAGTTGAACTATAAATTTAAATAAGCCAACGTTTCGCGTGATATTTGTTCAATAAATCAGAAGGCTTCGTTGAGTATTGGGAATAAACAAAATATTCCCGCTTATTTAGCGGCAACGAGCGTTAAACTACGCGAGTTTATTTAAACGAGTACTTGTCAAAGTAAACAGGCGCAAAGTGTGAATGAGTGCTTTAACGACGAGGAACTCTGAAAATGAATTTCTAATTAACGCACCATTCGAACATCTCGAGAATAACGTCGAAGCTTGGAGGAGGGAAAAACGCCGGGCAGGAGGAAAAGAAAGTAATGGAGAGAGAGAGAGAGATGTGTCGACGACGGCCACATTTCGTTTAGTCCGTCGCGCCTTTAATAAAAACATTTCGAATTTCCAGGCAACGTTTTCTTCGAAAGCACCGTTGTTAAAACTCACATGTTCGAGAGTATATAGGAGGCGGAGGTTTTTTTAAAAAAAGAAAAAAGGAAAGAAAAACTACCTCAACGTGTAAGGAAAGAAGAGAGCAGAGGGAAAAGCGGGCCTCTCTCAGCTCGAGCCCTAGTAATGCGATGCTTTCTTTTTCTATTTGCCGAGGACGGCCGGCGTTTCGTCACGCTCGATTTCACAGATGCGCAGTTTTCGTTACACTTCCTGCCCCCGTTTCTTCCCCCACCCCTCTTTCCCCAAGCTGTTTTTCTCATTCCTTTACCCGAGCGATTTCAGCGACAATTATTACCCTTACTCCAAATATTTTGCTGCTAATTAGTCACGTACTTATTAGCGCAAGAGCATCATCAATCAGAGGGCCAAGCGTGTATACAGCGCGTATATTTCAAAGGGGCAGACGACGACGCCCGTGTTGGTCTGTCGAAGGAAGACGAGACGCGGCTGGCGGGTGGGGAGCGAAGGACGCGTATACCGCAGCGGGTTTCGGGTTCCGAGATTTCCGGCCAGACAAAACACATTTATTTATCGGCTAATTGTCTCATTAACGCGATTACGCTTCAGTCGGCTCGGCTGGAATCAATTTGATCGCGGTCAGCTCGGATGCGCGAATGTCCCATACCCGCTTTTAAGCGAGAGAGCGTGCGCGCCCCCTTTGCAACAAATCGCATTACCCATCTGGGATATTTTTGCTCCTTTGTTGACAAAAAGTTTCGACGCGACTATATATTTTTGCTATTCTCGTTATGGCGATTCAAGATTCGCTCGTGAGTGTAATGCTAACCCGCAAATCTAACCGACTTAGTTCGGAGGGGAAATAAATAAAGGCGCAAGTCAAGGCGAGAGAGATAGAAGCTCGAGGATAAGGATATAAAGGAGAAGATAAAGAAAAGAATAATTGAAGTAGATATACCTGCGCGTTAAACATTACAAGGTGAAATCGATGCTAGTATTGCTGATTATCTCGCTGCGAGTATCTTATTACCCGCATGTTATAATTCACTGATAGCAAGAAAGAGAGAGAGAGAGAGAGAGCATTGCAGCGGCAGTAAGAGAAACAGCGGGGGACAAGAGACGACTAGGGTTTTAACCCGACGAGCGACGAGTTTTCGCGAGACCGTCAGACTATGTGCCCCGCTCTCGACTCTCTGGCCCACGTTCGCGCTTGTACAGTGGCGTATACATATAAATATAGCAACCGCCAGAGCCCGTGGTGTGTGCAATAGGTAATTTCGCGACTGCGCTCGTAGCGGGGGGGGGGGCTATGGGTTCGGGCCGATCGCCGCCGCCGCCGGTCAGGCGAAACGCGCTTACGAGTCCTGCCGGGCTCGTAGGAGGTTCGGAATTCGCAGTCGAGTGATAAATCGCCGGGGGATCGCGTATCGCGCTCGAGCGGCGGCGGGGCAACCCGAGGCGGCGCGCGTGCACGGCTGGTGTGCAGCGGAAAGCCGAGGCGGCTCTCCTATCGCCAGCCGGTCTCCGCGGGGCTTGCGGAGCTTGCGAGCTTGCCGATATATATCGATTGCCCACGAGCAGCCAGAGGCTGTGCAATAGAGGCATGCGAGAGTAGAGAATGGTCGGGTACTCACGAGTGGTGGTGATGAGCGGAGCTGCCGGCCGGGGGTACGACGCCCGGGTGTGGGTGGGGCGGCGGGTGGTGGGGCGCGTGGAAGCCGGCGGCGAGGGCGGCCGCGGCGGCGTGGTGCTCCCAGGCGAGGGCGGCCGCGTGGTGCGGGTGGAAGGCCGAGCCGGGCTGGTGGTGCGGGTGGCCCGGGTGGTGCGGGTGGAAGGCCGCCGCGTGGAAGTGCGGGTGGCCCGCGCCACCTAGGTGCGGTCCCGGGGGCGGGGGCGGCGCCAGCAGGGAGAACACCTCCTGGTGGTAGGCCACTTCCTTCTCCGGCATGGCTCCGGCTGAGGCGACGGCTAAGGAGCCACCTTCTCTTCTTCTTCCTCCTACACCGCTCTTTCTCAGCTCATGCTAGAGATGCCGAGACACTGCACCGATATATATACTCGCGCACTGCACCCTCGCTCCCCGAAGCTTTCTTCTTCTGCCCTTGATATCTCTTGTTTTCCTTGATCTCCTCTTCCTCTGACAAACTGCTGCTGCTGCTTCGTCGCGTACAACTGGCTTTAAAGACTGCGGTATGCAGGACTAGCTAGACTAGCAGTGCAAAACGGAGCAACAGCAGACGGCTCCGGGACCGCAGCAAGAACGAAAGCAAAAAGGAGCAAGTCGTCGACGTCGGCGTCGAGTTGACGATGGGACGTGTCGGGGGGCGCCGATGGAAAGGACGTTGTATACGTGCTACGGCGCTACGCGCTACTGACCGAGGGGGCCTATTGCTATGGTGTTGGGGCTTGCGCCTCAGCGGCGGCGGCGGCGTCGTAGTCGGCGGCTGCAGAGCGGCCGGCGAGTTGGCCGCCCGTCGTCGTCGTCGTCGCGAGAGCGCACTTCTCCTCGCGCGGCTCGCAACAACACTCGCGCGCGCATAAGCCTCGGCCCCTTCCCCGCCGGGCGCTCTCTCTCTCTCTCTCTGGTGGGCGTGCAACCCGGGGAAAAGTCGAAATAACAGGCTCGGCTCTCTCGCTGGGGCCGGCCATCGTCGTCCTCCTCGTCGGCCGCTATACCTCTCTCTCTCGCTCCCACTCTGCTGGGCCCAACAAGGAGAGGGAGAGAGAGCAAGTGCGAGAGCATATAAGCGGGGAGAGGAACAAGGATGGCCGGCAACCGAGCAGCCCGAGAGGGAGGGAGGCCCGCTCTGGAGGGAGTAAGGGGAAGCAGAGCGCGTGTCAGTTCGACAACTCAACTAGCGCCGACTCTCCCCACTTTTCCCTTGCTCACTCTCTCTCCCGCTCTCTCCCCCCCCTCCTCTCTCTCGCTCTCTCTCTCTCTCTCTCTCTCTCTCTCTCCCTCCCTCCCCCCTCCGCCCCCCTCTCTCTCTCTCTCTCTCTCTCTCTCTCTCTCTCTCTCTCTCTCTCTCTCTCTCTCTCTCTCTCTCTCTCCGGCTTGCGCTCTTTACTTTTGCTCCCGATGCTGCTGCTGCTGCTCGCGGAGCATCATCTCTTGGCTACCGAGCACACAAGCATACTTATGTATCCCTTTTTCCGTGCGTCGTACATGCACTTCTCGGCTTGTCTAATCAAATAACCGAATCTCAACAAAGAGTATAACGCTTCGACTCGTTTTCCCCTGCTCCTGCCTTTTGCCCTCGCCTCGTTCACCCCCCACACGCGCTATTTTCGCACTGCACTTGCTTTTTCTTCCTCCTCTTCTTCTTCTTCCCATACACGCGTAGTTGTAGTGTAGGTAGGAGCGATGAGTGTCGCAGCGCCGACGGCTAAACTGCTGGTGGCCACCGACTTAATCTCTTTAGCCGTGCAATTTGCTAATCCCGATTGATAAGGGTAAATGAAGCAGGGGGCTAAGGACAAGAGCTTCCCTACACCCCCCCCCTTTTTGCTTGACTTGTCCCCCCTCCCCCATCTTCATCCCGGCACGCACCCCTGTTTTATAAACTTTTTTATCTCACGGACGCACAGGAAGTCATTACATGCGTATCCTACGCAATTACTGCGTCTGCCCAGGCTTAGGCTCTCTATATAGACTTGTTTTTGCGTCCCTCCCCAATCAAAAGGTTCAAAACTCATTCGAGCTCGTAAACTTTCGATATTTTTTTTTCTCCCGCTGCTCTCGCAATTAGTTGCACCGGAATTTTCGGGATGTATTTTTAGTGCCCTTTTAAAACATAGCCTGTCGCCGATCAAGAAATTTTTATTAAAATTTCAAGCGAGCCGGTAGCTTTAAATATTTTCAAATTAAAATTTTACTTTATGCGCATTTTTATAGCCGAAACTTTGGGTATAAAAAAAATTTTTAAAAAAATGGAAAAAAAATGTAACGCGATGCGTATTAATTACTAAACCGAGGCGCGTATTGAAACAATTTTTTAATGAAATTTAAAAATTTAAAAAAAAAAGTTTGTGATTATTAATAATGTAAACACTTGAAAATCTGTCAAAATATTTGTCAAAGATGCAGTGATTTTTGAATAATGATGAAATTGGAAAACCGAGTAAGATGAATGTGTTAATTGAGGTTGAAAAAATTCATTTAGCAAAAGAAAAGAGACGTGAAAAATGGGAGGAATGTGTACAAATGTAGCAGGAGTTGCAACGAGAAAGACAGCCAGGAAAGCTCAGCAAGTGGATTATCACTTAATAGCGAGTGTTTAAAATCAAGTCGCCAACATGTACACACGTAACGCGGCTCGGATCAATCATCGAAACTCCAAAGCAAAGGGAGAATAGTCAGGGGATGGGGAAGAGAGAGAGGAGCTATCGAAACGCATGGAGTGTAGCATGTGTGCCTGGAGAAGAAAGAAGAGCCACGCTCGTTCGACAGCTACTGCGGCTCGGCGATACATACGTGCCTGCGGGGAGCAAGCGCAACCCGAGCTTCTCCAGCTTAAGTAGCGATTTCCGCTGGTCCTCGGGAGAGCTTTCCTCGATCCGCGCCGGGGCCCTGTGCTCTACTCGAATGTCGCCGCCGGGGCCCCAAACACGCCTCCCCTTTTCATCGCCAGCTGCGCTCCCGCACCTCTCGCCCGTCTTACACTCCCAGCCCCCTCTCTCTTCCTCTCGCGCGTATATACCTTTTTGCACAGTACCTCAGGTTGCCACGTACAAATAGGAGCAGGCGCGGTGAGCTTCGCCGAGGAAGGCGTAGGCAAAAAGCGCAGGAATCGCGCGAGAACGGTTGGGACTAGACCTTGGCATAGCAGCTCCTACTCCGGAGTATAGAGCTTATGGAGCGGCGAGAGCTTCGCGGGCTGGCGCGCGGTCGAGAGGCATTATAGAGCCATTAAGTGCTCGGTGGCTCGTTGCGGTTGTCCTCGGCTCCCTCCCCACCTCGCTCTCTCTCTCTCTCTCTCGCCCCTTCTCTTCCCTCACGACCCCGGCGTGCTGGCCCCCCAGCCGGCGTCTACTCTCCTCCTCTTTCTCTTCGTCCTTCTCGCGCTCCCTGTCCCTCTCTTCCTTTCATTCTCTCTCTCTTTCTCTCTTAGCGAACAGAGTCCTGAGGCCCTCGCCGCTCTCTCTACTCCCCGCAGTCATCAGCAGCGGCAGTCCCAGCACACTTTGAGACGCAGCAAGCCGTTCTCGTATCTCCCTCTCGCTCTTTCATTAGGAGCGCCTCTATACCATCGCTGCTGGTGGTAGTGGTATACGGTCGTGCTGGTGGTGGTGGTGGTGGTGGTCGCGGCGGCGACGACGAGCGGCCGGCGCGCAGATCTTCGCGCTATTATTTGCTCGATTTTTCGTTACATGCCTACTCGTCGCTCCCTCGGCGCTTCTCCGGACACCCCCACACTCGCTCTCTCTCTCTCTCTCTTTCTCGTGTGTCTAGCACCTAATTACTCTATCCCGAAAGTGACGACGCTCTCGGCTTCGAGCTATATCGAGGCGTCAGCACCTGGACACTTTTACACATATATTATTCCTCCTACCTCCTACCACCGCTATTAGCATTAATACTAATCTCTTTATTCTTGTGAATCGCTTCCACTCGTTTCTCCACTATCTCTATCCACGTTTAGTATATATAGATACCTACTCTTGCAACTTTTGAATGTCGTTCGCTGGATCAACGGGGAATTCGGGTATTGTAACAAGCGTTTGAGGGAGCGGCTGGAAATAAGCCCCTCTATTCCCCTGCTTGCCTCGACCGCCGCGACTGCTGCTATCTCAGATCTGCGAGGACAATGCGCGCGCGAGAGTCTCGGCTACACGCTCGACATGTTAAATTCGTCGGTGAGAGACTGGAGGCGCGAGTCCCCGGCACTGCCGAATTACTCATGCCGCGCGCTGCCTGGCCGGCCAACCGCTCTCTCTCTCTCTCTCTCTCTCTCTCTCTCTCTCTCTCTCTCTCTCTCTCACACACATTCACTTAATAGCCGTCCCTTATTTTCGAGCTCGTTAAATATTTGGCTTTTTATTAATAAGTCAGCGCGTCGAGATGAGAGAGAGAGAGAGAGAAAGAGAGAAAGGCGAACGCCGGATTAGTTGTCGCTTTCAGGTTGCCAGCGGCAGCGGGCGGGCAAGCTAAGCGAAGAACGAGCGGGGGGACTTGCAAAATTAGTTAATTTTCGAGAATCCCGGATGATTTATGCGGGATATTTTGAAAAATCCGCACATCCTTAGAACGAGGCCAAGAGAGCGTCAGGAGAATGTCGGAGGAGGGGGGATTCTGCTACACTCGCCTAGGCATGAGGCCCAGAGAAAAAGAGAGAGAAAGATAGAGATAGATATTCGTTATTTTATGTACATTGTGTTGTAGAAAAAGAAGGAAAAAAAAGAGAGACGAGGGAGAGAGCAGTCGCCGCATGATTAAGCAAGAAGACTCAATTTTTGGTGCCGCTCCTCGGCATTATTAATTCATGCCGGAGTTCCCCGAAAAATTCGTCCATAAATTCGGCGCCTCTGCCGTATAGCAGCAGCACCACCACCACCAGCAGGTTCAGCAGTCGATGCTGATGCCGGTGGTGGTGGTGGTAGCGGCACGGGAGTGCGAAAGCGCGCGCGACGGAGCGTGCCGGGCTAAAAGGCCCCGAGTGCTGCTGCCGCGGACGAGGAAGAAGAAGAAGAAGCCCGGCAAAGCCGGACCGCCTCACCATTTTTCCTCTCTCCTTCATTTTGCTCATTTGCGCCGACGACGACGACGACGACGGGTCCTGAAAGGACCGGCCCCCGATCATTCGCGGGAATGCCAAAGACGCGACTAACCGACCGCCAACCTTCAAAGTCCCCCAAAAATTTCCTCCCTCTCCCCTCCCCCCCTCTCACCTTATTCCTTTTTTTTAATCTTTTCTCCTTTCATTTCCTTTTATTTCGTCTCTTTTCTGCGCTCGGCAGATCGTCTAGGATCGACCGAGATCGCTTACGGGCGTTTAATTAGCATAACGGATTGCCTGGAAATTTCGGGCGTTTTCGCGCGTTTTACATTAGTCGACAGATAAATTTTTTCAAATTATAGAAATCCGCGTTTATTTTTACCATCGATTTCCTTCTTTTTTTTTGGCAGAAGATTAGCGAAGGCAAAAAAAAATCGACAAATATAAATGTGCCTCTTCTTTTTCCTTTCCTTTTCTTTTTTTTTTTTATTACGTGGTATTTTACGGGCTAGTGATTTTTTGGCACGGCTCGTACAACAACGTGTCCTTATCTTGGCGTTTGATCGAGACACGTAACGTATACGAATGCGTGTAATTACCCGGGGCTTCAAAAATTAATTGCAGCCCCTCTAGCCACGATAGGATCAGGCAGCATCTGCGGAGCCCCCCGTTAAATTAAAGAATGATATCGGCTGGCACCAAGGCCCAATCGTCCGCGCTGCTTTTCGACATTCTTTTTAGCACATGCCCTGGCACACGACGATTAATAATCATTTCGAAGCTCTGGGGGCCCCTGCCCGAGAGAGAGAGAGAGAGCCCCATAGTCTCGCATCTATATACACCTCTGCGGATATACGCGCCGGTACCGCAATAAAAAAAAAAGAAAGAATCAAAATTGTGCGTATAATATTAAATTACAAGCAGGTTCCCCGAACTTTCAGATGCTGATGCTTAATGATGCATCTGCTGGCGTTACCGCTGGCGCTGTTACAAAGCTCTTTATTAACGTTTCACACCGAGACTGCGAATTACGCTATTTTATTGCGCTATCAATTGTTTAACGCGCCTATAAAACGGAATCAAACGAAATGCCAAGCGAGCGCGACTGGCAAGGATCATTACAGAACGCATATCGGTTAAACTCCCTGCAATAAAATCCTCGAGGGAGGGAGAGAGAGAGAGAAAAAACGACGGGTTGCTACTAGTGGTGCACGGGGTACAATGTTTATCGAGGCTGGCAATAGCGGCAGGTGTTTATTGAGCCTCTATATCGGCTTGGACGCTGGCTAGATGAAAGAGCCTGGGAAAAGACGAGCTCTGGATTTTCGGTGTCCATGCAGACGCGCGCGCGCGCGCTCGTGGTATACACAGGAGAGAGAGAGAGAGAGCAGGGTAAAAGTGTGGAACTGCGGCCGGCGGACGCTGGGGGGCCTCCCCGCTGAGTTATGTGCGCTCGGTGTAATTTAGAGTTGAGCAATCATCTCGGGAGGACTCCATTATCGTCGCCGCGGCGGCCGCGCCGAATGACGACGGCCCGGGGAGGCAGAGAGAAAGAGAAGAGCTGTACTCCAGCCCCCGCCGCGGACTAGCCGTCGCAGGAGGGGCAGGACGGATGCCCAGGGAGGAGGGAAGGAGCAAAGAACGAGCGAGAGCTTTTGCCATCTCTGGTCGCTCTTTACTCCGGATGGCATGCTCTCTCTCTCTCTTTCTCTCGGCCAACAGAGCCGCGCGCGCATCTCTCGCAAAAAGCAGTTGCCGCGCGCTTCGCGGTATACGCGCAGCAGCCGGCCAAGACCAAACCCAGGCGTTGGGTAAAAAGCCTAAAGCCTATACCTTCATACTCGGCTCTTGTGTCCGGCGACGCGTCTCCTCTATCTGTCTGCGTAATTCTGTACACGTATATACATGCCTACCGGGCATATGATGCTTCTATTCGTATAAATGTATGATTACAATGATAAACATCCGCATATCAACATTGGTGTATGTATACATACGTAATTTAGCAAGAGGAAGAAAAAAAAGGAGGAAGAGCAGGAGGATGAGGAGGGAACAACGAGCTGGCAACATCGCGCTCTCGCTCTTCTTCTCGCGGAGTGTTCGTCGGGCATCGCAGTGCTGCTCCGCTGGTACGGAGCGACTCTCGGCGGAGCCACGATCGCGTGTAGCTATATACGCGATTCTCTTCGCGCGAGAGCGACTCTCATCTTCCTTCTCCTCTTCTTCTTCCTCCTCCGGCCCTTCCTTCCCCCCCCCCCCCCCCCCCCCGCCCCCGGGTTCGCCCAACACTCCCTTCCTCTCTTAATCGTCTCTTCTATTCTCAGCCACTCTCTCCCGCGCATATACGTATACGCATATATACCCTTTCTCCACCTCCTCCTCCTCCTCCTCTTTCTCAACATCATCATTGCTCCAAAGCCAAACATCATATACAGACTGATCAGGTTCGTCTCTACCGAACACATTTTCTGTACACACTTTTATTACCCCACATTGACTCCCCGCCTCGCTTTTGTTTGTTTAACCAATTCGGGATTGTAATATTTTGGGCTTTCAGTGCCCCTGCCGCCAGCAGATGAAATTAGATCTTTAAGAATTTTTATTTTCTCGCATACTTTCATCTCTTCTCCTATAACCACGCGCCAGTGCGGCTGATGCAAGTCCAAACAAACTCCGAATAATGTTATTTCCGAGATCCTAATAATTTTGTCAAAACGAGAAACGACGCCGGGCAAAGATATTCCATTAATCGCTGGTCATTGATAAAGCGTTGCGTAAAAAGAAAAAAAAACAAGAATTGAATACCGGTGTGTATCGAGTCGAATATACATGGAGAAAATACCAGGTGCGAGGTCGTTAGACGGCTATACTTTTATGTAAATTCGATTGAAAAATCAACGAGCTGCGATATAGGATAGGGGGAAGAGAGAGAAAGAGCGTATAGTCACACGAGATGCAAGCATATAAGAGACGAAAAGAGCTAGTATATAGGAGGAGAGCAGGTAGCAGGTAGCAGGAATAGTATACACAGGAGAGTCTGAAATCTCGTTGAAATAGTCCAGGGAGTATAGGCGTGAGGTGTGAGGCCGCTTGGCGCGCACGAGCCAATCTCGGCGAGGAGCGGGGACGAGAAACGAGAATTTCGGAGAGAGAGAGAGAGAGAGCCTCGGCCTGCAAATGAAGACATTATAAAGATCGGCCGAGGCGCGCTTCTCCTTCTCTTCGCTCGCTTAGCCGCTTATACTCGCGCCTGCAACATGTAATGAATATTTATCGGACATGTGCTACCCGCGCGTATATATACAGTCTACGACGACATAACGAGCATGGACGGACGAGAGATGCTGTGCCGCGAGACGCGCGTTGCCGTTATATACAGGCTAGGATTTCGGAGAGAGAGAGAGAGAGCCTTGCCGAAGGAAACGACCGGAGCGGGGGAACGACACTGAATTGGTATCTCGCTTGGTCCATAGAGAGAGAGAGAGAGAGAGAGAGGGAGAGCGTGAGTCGGCGGGTTGCCTTCTTCTTTCGTTGAGTGGAAAAAATAATTGATGGAAGGATGACTTTATGACTTTTCGATACTCGCCACAAAAACAGCCCGGATGACTTGTTAATTTAGATATTCTTCGATGGAATGTGCCTCTCCCCTCCTTATACACACGTATACACGTAGACGTATACGCAGGTTCCGAGCTCTCCCTCCCACTCCTCTACGAGCGGAGGAGCTGCCGATACCGCTTGGCCGTTGTAACGCGTAATTTATATTTAACGCGTTGAGCGCGCGCGAGAGAGAGAGAGGGGGAGAGGGCCGATACTCTCTTGAGCTCCGAGAGTTTTTCTACTTGCCCCACGGCCGAATATAATGTATATATTTTTCTATTGAAATTTCAGGCTTGATTTTCGGATTAAAGTCGCATAGGCTCGTTCGGGCGCATTTACATTATCTACGTTTTGTTTGTTTAAATCCTATTTACGAAAGCCCGTGTTTTTAATGGCTTTTTCGTAATCTCCTACGAATTTATCGTTCGGCTCGCTCGTCATAAAGATCTCACGCTTTAAGAATTTCATAAATCCCCCCCGCGCGAGAGAGCGTGACATTTTCCAATATACACACACGCGCGTGCGCGGACACGCATATGCTACGCGTCGTTTATTTATCGATTTTTTATTAATGTCTTTTTATCCTTTTAAATTTACATTAATTAATTGGGCGAGAGCCGAGAGGGGGCGCAGAGAGGAAGGGTGCGGGTATGGGTCTATGCAAATAACAAAGCGGCGCATAATTTGCAAGTGAGCAAAGAGAGAGAGAGAGAGAGAGCGGGGGAGAAAGGAAGGAAGAGGGACTTGGGCGAGGGAGAGAAAGCCGAAAATATCCGGCAATAAACCAATAAGCGCTCCGATGATTTCTTTGAAATAGACTCATCACTCGAGAAAGAGAGAGAGAGGGTGAGCCGAAAAAGAAAGCTGCAGTTCGGAGTAAAGGAGAACTGCCGAGAGGATGGACCCGGTGCGAAAGAGATGCAGCCAGAGTCCCGGTACCAGGAGAACGAGCCCTGCCGGTGTCGGGCAGGGGGCAGGAGGAAGAGGCGAAAAAGTGAGCAAGCGCGCTGGCCAGAGAAAAAGAGAGGGTGGACT
Organism: Anagyrus pseudococci; assembly: GCA_030522585.1. Classification (NCBI taxonomy): domain Eukaryota; kingdom Metazoa; phylum Arthropoda; class Insecta; order Hymenoptera; family Encyrtidae; genus Anagyrus; species Anagyrus pseudococci. Next base: position 48,116 of record JAPYYQ010000591.1, on the reverse strand, counting down.
AGTAGTAGTGCCGAGTCGCAGAGGATCGGGGCCAACGGGGTGAGGGAGGTCTGCGCAGGTCCGGAGGAGTAAAGAAACGAGCAAGGGAAAGGGCGAGAGAGAGAGAGAGAGAGAGAGAGAGAGAGAGAGAGAGAGAGAGCGGCAACGACAGCGAGCACAACTCGTTGCGTTCCGGGAGGCCAGTGGGCAGTGGGATATGCTGTTAGTGGTGCTGATGCTGGTACTGGTGCTGCTGCTCCGGGCGAGATGCAAAAGGGAAGTAAAAAAAGCTAAGAAAAGGTATGAAGGGAACCCTTTCTCTCTGTACCACCTGCAGTGGGAGTTCAACCAATAAGAGCGCCCTTGCCGAGGACGGACCTTTTCTTCTCTTTGCCGCCGCCGGTCAGGTGCGCCCCACTATTCCCCTCTCTCTTTCTCTCTCTCTCTCTCTCTCACCTTGCCTACTCTTCGGCTCCCCCTCGGACTGTGCCGCCCCGCTCCACCGTGCCCTTCTCGCCCCCCCCTCGTCTTTTCTCTCTCTCTCCTTCTCCCTTGGGGCCCTGTTCGTTCGTTCGTTCTTCTTTATTTTCCTCTTTTTACTTGCTTTGTGCGAGTAGTCTGTGGTGCCCGTCGGAGCCCGTTTCTCTTCTATCTTTTTCCTTGCTCTTCAACGCCCATACGTCTCTATCGTTTCTCTATTGTTATTACCCTCTGCCTCCTCTTCTCTCTCTCTCTCTCTCTCTCGTTGCTGACGGCTGGCCTTCCTCTGCACCTCCATATACTCGCTGTGCCTTGACGAGACCGCCTGGCTTCGCCTCCTCCCATCGCGGATATCGATAAATTTTGCGCGTTTGTAAAAATGACCTCGTCGATAATTGCATTGCCGCGACGACGTTCTATTCACCTGGATTATGCAGCCGTGCCACTGGCCCCCTACCCCCTGAACCAGGGCTTTGTGCGAGAAGAAGCTCGAAATCTCTCGGCTGCTCGAGCGCCGATTGCCCCTCCTGCGGGCTAATTAGCGCTGCGCAACGCGAAAATGACGCGCGACAAAGGGCGAACGCGCGCGAAATTCCAAGAGCAAACTCGGAGAGAGGCTGCTCGAGGAGAAGGAATGACTCGGCGCTGTCGTGCGTATAAGGACTCTTTCTCTCGTTTTTTTTTTCCCTTTTGCGCTCTCGCTCTCTTCTGCCTGACGAGATAATTTGCTCCGCGCGGCCGCTCTCTCCGTATAGGCTCGGGATTCGGAAACGGGGGATGAGCTCTCCGAGCGATTAGGCCCTGCAGTCGAGTAGCCGACAGATAGAGCGAGAGAAGCGGCGCCTCTTGGCTATTATTACAGGCCTACGGCTTGCTAGTGCCCTAGCCTGGCGGCGGCGGCTGCTGCTGCCTCTTCTTTCTCGGACTGCGTTCGATTTCTGAGTACCCGTGGGAAACGGGCACGTTCATCTATTTTCTCACCTATATTTTACACCATCAACTTGTCACCCACCTAACAGGCCGCCCCTGCCTTTTCTCTGAATCCCTCTCTTGTATTTATTTTTACCTTTTCCTTTGCTCTCTTTTCTTCCCTCCACCTCCTCCGAGACCGGACGATTTTTAACCTCGTTCAAATATCGCCGAGCGCGTTGACAAGCCGAACAAATTTTATTGCGCCTCTCGCTTTTACTGCTCTATCCATGCATTTTTCATTGTTTATCCTCGTCGATTTCACGATCGCCTCGATTTTTTAATCCCTTTTTTATTTTTGTTTACGATCGCTTTTCTCAGCCTTGTAGCTTTACGGATTTTTCCATAAACAAACAGCGATTATAAAATACAAGCAGAAGAGTATCACGTTTCGAGTGGAAGAACCGGGGAAAAAAATTTTAAAGTAGCCGTGGAAATGCTTGGTAGCTCGGTAGCCAATGGAAATAAATGTTTATGTTGTCTACTCGAGAGAGAGAGAGAGAGAGAGAGAGAGAGAGAGAGAGAGAGAAGCAGACACACAGGCTAATAAGTGTGCCGCTGGAGAAAATTGGGACGAGTCGCAGACACCCAGAAAGGACGAAATTCAAAATTGAAAAAAAAGAAGAAAGTCATAGAAAAAGTCCAGATGCTATTTATCTTGGGCACTACGATGTTTTCCAACGAGTGGCCGAAAGAAAGGAAAAAGGTAATAAAGAGGAGAAAATGCATCTCTGTTAGTGAGATAAGGAGGACAGAAAGAATAAATTTTCCGATTTTTCGAAAAGATTTGTTTGGTGCCTGTCGGTAGATGATAGCTTTATAACTTTGGCTTTGGCAACAGGTAAATTAAAACGAATGTCAATAATCTTTATTGCCTTATTATAAACGTCTAAATTTATTTTAAAAGAAATTTTGTCAAAGAAAAAAAAACGTTTTTTGTCGAAACGACGAAATTATAAAAAATGCAAAGTCACCTTCACCTGGTTCGATCGTCGATAATTAATAATAAAAATGTAAAGCCGAGGGAGAGGTGCGAGAGCGCGCGTAAAAAGAGATTATTGAAAATCGCCGGTGGTTGCACAGCTGGTTTAGCGTCGCACGTTTGAAAAAGCCTTGGAATTATTGTTGCCCAAATAGATAGAGAAGTTTTCACAGAACTTTACAAGGCCCTGAATGAGCGTCGTGAAATCTCGAAAGGAAATCAGTGGCAATAAGCGTGGAACTTTTTAACGGCTTTGACTTTGAAAAGACGCGCTGCCGCCGGGGCCAGCTTTTCAGCGTTAGCCGTTAAACCGCTGAAAAACTGGACCGCCGATTCGTCTCGGGAGCCCAGGGGGGGCGGAGGTGGGGGACACACAAGGCCGGCGTCTTCTTTTTTCCTTTTCATCCCTCTCGGCTGGAGCCGAGAGTTGGAAAGCCGAGCTAGAGAGAGAGAGAGAGAGTCAACTGGCCAGGTCAAAGGAATTTCTAATTTTTCGCAGAAGGACGAGACGACGGTGAGGAGGGGGGGGGGAGGGGAGGTGAGGTCGTGCCAGAGATTGTGGTGTCGCCCGCCCCTGTGGCGGCGCGCGTTCACCAAGGGGCTTTCTGTCGAATTTGCTCGTCGATTGTCCCTTGACTTTTGTCGGATTTCTCTCGCCTCCTTTACAGATTAACTTTTCCCTTTGTTGCGCAAGTCAAGACATCACGGCTCGCCAACGACTACGACATAAAGCTTGACATTCTTTAACTAGTCTTTGACTGGGCCCTCGCTAAGCGGCCTTTTGCCTTCCGCTTATAGACCTGTGGTCTTTCTCCACCGAAATTTTTCAACTTTCGGATTTGCCGGTAAGCCGAGAGAGCTTTGTTTCGCGAAAAAAAAATCCTACTAACGACTTTTCCATGCTTTTATTCACAAAGCGCATCGCGTGTTCCTCCCGTATTTGGCCGATCGATCATCGAGTGCAAATGTGCAGCCGCGCGGAGAGCAGGGGGCTCTCTCGTATAGGCCAATGATAAAGTATACTGAAATGCCGCTAAAAGCCCGAAGCGACGAGGTGAAGAGTTGAGATATCATTCGGCGAGAGGGAGAGATTCGAGTGTGAGAAAGTATAGAGAGAGAGAGAGAGAGAGAGAGATAAAGCCGAGGACTAAGGAGGTCTTGATAATAGTAGTAGTATAGACTCGTAGAGTCGTAAATGCAATAATTATAAGATGATGAGGATGATGATAAACGGAGAGATTGAAAACGAAATGGTGGGGGAGTGCGATTTGTTGGGAGAGGAATCTCACTAATGAAGACATCTAGCCGCGCGTGAAGAATCCCGAGAAAGAGTAAGAAGAGTAAGAAGAAGAAGAAGAGAAGGAGGCAGCAACGACGAAGAAGAAGCTGAAGGAGGAGGAGGAGGAGGCGGAGGAGGAGGCGCGGAAGAAAAAGGTGGGGAGGAGGGTCAGAGCCGAAGGGGAGCACAGAGAGCACAAGTCGAAGAGAAAGCGTGAAGCGGAGCGCGAGGACCCGGGGCGGCCCTCGAGCCCCGCAGGGCCTTGCGAGCCTCTCGGTAAGCTCGCGCGCGAGGGGCGCACACGTTGGGAGCCCGCGGCCATTGCTACAATACGCGCGCAGCCTCCGAAAGTCCTCGGAGCCGAGAGAGAGAGAGTGGCTCCGATTCGTGGTGCCGGGCTACTTCCATTGTCCGGCTCTCTTGCTCGTTCGCTCGCGCCTAATAATAACCTTTATGCTGGCTCTGCTGCGGCCCCCATGGGCTCAAAGGACCCCAAGGCCTCCCTCCTCCGTCTCCTTTTCCCGATGCTCCTGCTATACGTATGGTCGGTGGAGTGCACACGCAGCATCATCATCCCCGCAGACAGTTCGCCGATGTACTTTTTCTTTCGAGCGGGCCCTCCTTTTTTCCGGCCTTTTCCTTTTCTCAGCGGCTCCCCCGCTCTCCCTGCTCGGAAGGATTTCAAGGAAGGACAGAGAGAGAGGGCCAGACGCTCCCGGAGCCGCTTGTACCGCACTCTCTCTCCCTCTCCTCATGACAATGATTCGCTTGTTCTCTCCCTGTATCCCCCTCGGCTACTCCCCCGCTCCCTTTCTTTTCTCATGTCTCCTGATCTGTTTTCTCCTGATCTCTCTTTCTCTCGGCGGCCACAGCCGCGGCTGTACCTGCTGTTTTCATCGTGTGCTGCCGCTCTGCGCCGCGGCGACATGCGAAACGCGCGAGCGGAATGATCGCCGCGATCCCCCGAATAAAGAATGTCCCTCGGCTACTTCAGCTCTCTCTCTCTCTCTCTCTCTCTCTCTCTCTCTCTCTTTCTATTCAACGCTTCCTCCATCCCCGAGGCGCACCCTCTACCTCCCTGCTTTAACAGGTTTCTACTCCGCTCGCCCCCTTACTCTTGTACCTTTATTTTGCCTTTATTCATAACCTCCTACCTTGTCGCTCCGATGATTCGCGCTCGGCTTATCCTCATCTTCCTGATCCTGCTCCCGCTCCTTGCTACCGATGACCGATGACCGATGATCGATGCTGTACCGCCTCTAAGCTCCTTCTCTTTGTTGGATCGCGGAACAACTTGACATGGCGTTTGTGGGACTTGGCAGTGTGCTGAAACGACTTTATGCACATTTTTGTTTTGACCTCGGTTCACCCTCGATATACGAATTCACTACTAACCGCCTTTTTGCCACTTGTCTACAATATTAGGTTACGTGACCGTTCACCTCGACAATGCAGAAGGTAAAATTTTTAAATTTTAACGTTTTTCGAATGTTTTCGCGAATAATATACATTTAGTAACGTATAATACATGCGTTCGGCGCACATATAATTTATAAATTAATTTTCTAATTTAATTACGGAAATTAACAATTAAGTTAACAATTAGAAGTAAAATTGTTGTAATATCAATAGAGGGTATTTTTAGATTAACGTAATTTTCATTTAGTTGGAGCAGTTCGTAAAAAAATGACTGTAGCATTGATTCGATTTTAACTTTATAAATTTTATAAATATTCTATTTTGAATTAGTTGGATTTCAAAAGCAAATATTTATGATTGGTAAAATATCTAGACATATATTATGTACTTTAAAAGAAGATAAAGGTTGAAAAATTGGAAAATGAGTGTTTCTGAAGTAGGTAAAGCAGAATCCTGCACCAATGACCATTCACGGGTAACAGTGAAATCTTGGATTAAATGTTATATTATAGTTTTTAAAAATTAAAAGTAAATAAATATTTTCGAATTTTTATATTTTACTGAACTCAAATAAATGACGCAGCAATAATCGGATCTTTTAGAAATAATTGATATGTCGACATGCGTGTTCTCTATAATAAACTTATTTTATTACTTCCTTACAACACAAAACTCTTTTAATTAATTAAATGGATGAGGTTTAAAAAGAAACGAACAACACATCTTCATTCGTATTAGATTTTACATTTATTAATTTAGTATTAAGAAAAGTATGTAAGTATACAGGCGCTATACCAAAAACGCAAACGCTTACAAAAGTATTCTAATCTTTATATCAATATTTTACCTTTCTTAAGTATCAGTATGTACAAATATATTATATATAGTATAGTCGAAACATGTTAACGCATTAAAGTATAAAATAAAATATATAAAACTTCTCTTTCAAAGAAAATAATTTTAATAAATCAATGACGATTTATTATTGATTATTTAACAAACAAAGATTTCGCTCCATTTTCAGTCACAAATCCATTGTCCGCAAATATAATGATTTTTTGTAATGAAACTAGGTTATAATTAACATTCCATATATGTTCTTAAATTTACATATTTGTTAATAAAACCAGTCCATGTTAACATCGATCTTAACGTACAGTTCCAGTTATGTTTTATAATCTAATTTATACTGGCACAGAATTACGTGCCTCTTTATTCTTTACTTTTTTTTTCTTTGAGTCCAAAGTTTGACGACGTTGCGCAGCTTCGTTGCGAATTGACCACACACAACGTTATTTTTTTACATGTTCTACAACCACATATCCAATATGCAAACATGCTTGAAAATAAATTTCCTTTTTTTCCAAATGTTTTTCGTTTATTGTTATAGCTTCTTATAATAAAATGTTCGCGACGAAGCCGGGCGACGTGGCGTACGTATCTCAAGGACTTATCTTAATAAACAAGTAAACAACAATAACAAAAATAATAATAATAATAGTAATAATATACTAATGATAATAATAAGTGTATGCAGTGAGGTAATGCATTGATTCTCAAATAATATCAAACTGGTATTACAACACTCTTTCTCTTTCTTTTGAGTTTTGACAATTCTCAAAAAATTTTTACGTATAAATGTAGAAAAGTAGAAAAAGCGAAGAGAAAGAGGGAAGAATGAGAAGAGAAGAGTGACAGAGAGAGTCGAAAATAAAATGAGAGAGAGAAGAGTTAAAAGGATGAGAAAAAGTTTGGAAAAACTTTCGTCATTGGCTACATTTTGGCACGTTGAATGATGCGTTGAGTGAGTCTTCCGCTTTGCTCTTTTGATCATGTTAATCCGCTTGGCCTGGCTCGAACCTCGAAGACAATATTACGGCACAGAATACAGTAGAGAGGGAAAGAGACGTGGCACGGTCACAACGACTCAGAGCGAGTCAAAGTTGGATTCTCTGTCTGTGCTCGTCTGCAACGATAATAAAATGCCATTAGCTTAAGCCTGCGTCGAATCGGCTGCTTCCTCGACGCTTAATAAAGAAAAAAGCTCACCCTGTCCGGATGATAGAGCGGAGCGTGCTGAGCGGGCAGACGGAGGGTGCTACCAAGCTCGCGCTCGGCCATGGTGTGGCCCTCGCTCGCGCTGTCGGCGACCTTGCTCGCTGGCTGGATGCTCGTCTCGGCGCAGGAGCGAGCGAGGCTCGAGCCGGCCTCCCCGAGCTCCAGTCGCAGCAGCTTCGTCGAGGCCTGCACGCTCGTCTCGGCGCAGGAGCGCACGAGGCTCGCGCCCCTCAGCGACACCGCCTGCTCCTCCGTCACGCTCTCACCGCCCAGCGTCGACTCCGCGTCCAACGTCCGCCTCACTTGCGCCGATACCTGCAACATCATCCAGAATCAAAGTCTCGCTCACACTATCTCTCTAACTACCCAAATAATCAAAGGGAAAAAGCTCACCTGAAAGCCCGCGCTCACCAGCGCCCCACCCGTTGCGTAAGCAGGCTGCTGCGGCTGCGACTGCTGTTGCTGCTTTTGAGCCCTCTGGCCCTGCTCCGCCTGCTCGTTATCGTCGGGGTGGACCGGCCCCAGGGAGCCCCCAGCCTCGAGGTACTCCATGAGCTTGTGCTCCTCCAGGGCAAAGGTGCTCATGGGCCGGTAATTGCTGCCAGGCTGGGCCGTCGATCGGTACTTTGCTCGTGGTATCATGACGGTGAGGGAGCGGTCCCGCTGCTCGCTCGGCGAGCAGTTCTTCTTCACGATCACTACTGGCGCATAGGCAAGCGCGTTAGCATCTTTTCTCTTGAACGAGCATATAGCCATATGGCTATACGTACCTGGAGCTATCACCGGGGCTGGCTTTTTAACGCCAGTGCGCTTCTTTCCCGCGACCTTGCGCGCCGACCTTTTCATCGGTGGCGCCGGCGCCAGCATCTGCGGGGGTGGCGGCCTTGGGGGCTGCGGCAGAATGTGCGGCACGTGGTGGGGTATGGCGAGCTCGGCAACGCTGCTCTCGCTGCTCGTGTCGCCGGCGAGGGCCGAGATCATCGCTCGCTGGTCGGCCGATCGCCGTCGGCGCGTCGGATTCTTCAGGCAGGCCAGACCCAGGCAGACCGCCAGCAGTCCCAGCAGAATACCTCCGGTCGTTATCAGAGCGATCAGCAGTACTGGAAGTCAAGGGTAGTCTTGCGTTACTACATTTCTCATCGTAAGATCGTTGCTCAGGATTATGTCGCTCGGCGAGTAGCATATACCTTTCAAGTTGACTTGGCACTTTTTGCCGCTGTACCAGGGGAAGCATTCGCAAACTTCTTGCCCGTACGTGTTAATAACGCAGTTGCCTTTGTTATTGCACGGCGCGCATCCTATGGGAGTTTGAGAGCATATCCTGCCTGGGTAGGCATTGTTCTCCGACAAATCTGCCCAGCCCTCTTTGCAGGAGCACTGATAAGTGCCTTTGACGTTGAAGCAGGCAGCGTTCTTTGAACAATCGTGGTGGGGACCACCGTCCTCGTTCGTACATTCGTCGAAATCGAACGCCTCGATCTGAAAATATTATTTCTATTACTATACAATTTTTTGTTTATTTAGTTTCTTTTTACATAAACCAAGAGAAATGTTGTTTAGTTAATACGTAGACGATTGTATAAGCAGTTTTGCTGTAAATTGATGTTACCAATGAGTGATTTGTAGAGGCAATAACGTCAGTGCCGCCTAAGCTGTAATTACTCATGACCAAATACTTTCGGATAACATCCTTCAGAGTCACTTCGTCGGTGTTCATGCTGAATTGAACGTTGAATAAAACTCTCATCGGATTGGGCAAGAATTTAGCAATATGAAGACCGCGGTACACGTCTCTCAAGTCACTTTGCATTAAGGTGCGATCCAAAGCTTCCTTCACTGGATGAGCACTGCGTTTAAAGGTCATCGACTTCGTATCGTTTAATTCTCCGTCGTACTTGAAACGCTCTCGACCTATTTTATCTAAGCCGATGCTCATAGTGAAGGTGTACGTAGCTGTAACAGGCGGATAGTTAAAAATGAGTAAGAGAGTTGTGTTTGTTTCATTTTAAACATCTAAATAGGATTCTTACGTTTGCAGGGGCGATCGGGGAATAATCGGGCAAAACCAGGCCGACAAACGCAATGCATTTCGCCCTTGGTTTCGGCGCATATTTCGGATTTCGACGATTTGCACTCGGGAATGCATTTGACTTGCGGAGGTCGTATGGGGACGGATGGTGCCCCGAGTATGCCGCCAGAGAGTACTCGATGAATCTCGTTGCCGCTCACGTTCTGCTCGTCCCGAGAGACGTCCTCCTCTCCGTACTCGGCTTCGACCTTAAAGAAAGAGTCGAACATTGTATCGAGAAGTTTGTGAAAGTAATATGCAAATGAAAGAATTAGAAATCCTGTTATACCTCTTCGGCGCCTTCGTTAGGAGGATTTTGATCGCTCATCACCACGAATATCGAATCGTTTTCATTTCCATGATCGTAACTCGGCACTTTCGTGATTGATTGAAGTACCGTTGAAGTGATTGTTGAAACTACGCTCGTTGGGTGTAGTAACGTTTCGGTTACTGTTTCGATTTTTGTTGACGTCAAAGTGTGCGTAATTAACAGGGTACGGGTCGTAGGCGGGGAGCCCACTACCGAAGTCTCGGTTCTCGTAACAGTCAGTGTTTCGTAGTGAGTGACCTACAAATAACAGTATTATTTTTAATTCGCGTAAAATATTCCCATGCCTTTTTTTTTAATAGAATGATTCACGACTGATGATCGCAATTGTTTAATAAATTTGAATTAGAAGTTATTCTGGTTAAAATAGAGGATAATTGAAATGAATTACCACTTGCGGCTTTATTTCTACTCTCTCATTCGTCGAGTTTTGAATGAATTCGTGTACCACTGTACCAATGATTTCCATCATTTTCGAAGCTGATTCTTTAATTCTCAAATCCGTTTTTCTTGAACTCTGATTTTTCAAATTTCTTTCGATCGAAGCATGAGGAATTTGAGAACTTTCATCGAGGTCGGTGCTCTTTGAAATACTCATTGCACTTATTCTCTGCTTTGTTCTTTTGTTGTTATTACTGTTGGTATCAACAGTTAATAAATCAGTGGGTTCGATTCTAGTGGACAACATGGAAACATCGGTACTTGGCTCCAAAACGATTGAAAATTCTTGCACATTGCTTTTCGTCTTTGGAACTTTGCCTGAGGTCATCAATTTCGTGGGAGCAATTATTTCATGGTCGTTTGAATTCTTCGATCCGTGAATTGGAATTCGTTCAATTACCGACGAGCTTGACGATCTTGCGTAAGTACTGGTTGGTTTTACAGAAGTTCTATAAAAATATAATGTAAGCGTATGCGTGGTGTAAACGAAAATAGTAAAATTGAAATAGTATCTTTTTATTATTTGGCTTACCTCAGTTTTGTTTCAAATGGCCTGACCGTGTAGGTACTCTTACTGTCTGTTCGTCTGATATCGACTGGCTTAAGGAATTGCGGCACATCCACAACAACTGGCAAGTCCACGGTTCCATGAACGATCGGTATTTTTGATTCCATGTCCTGGACGACGGGTATGGGAGAAGTCGCGACAGCAGTAGCGATTTGGATCGATCCCGAAACAGCTACACCAGGACGAATCGTTGCTACTTCAAGCGGATGTGTTGTTTTCACATTTTCGCGAGGAGGTGGAACCATGTCCTAATAAAATAAAGAAAAATGTGCAGGTTAAAAATTAGAAAATAAATAACAATAAACAAAATGAAAAGTAAAATATTTCATATTTTACAACGTACTTGAGAAAGAATATCAGCTAAATAAGGCCGAATTATCGATGATTTGATACTAGGCGGCGGAACCATATTGGTACTCGGTGGTGGAGGCGTCACGCTAGTTTCCTTCAACGATATGTAAAGCGGAGGCGGTTTCAAGCCCGAAACGTTGGTAGTAATTTTAGGAGGACTATTTTTCTTCTCCGGAGCTTTAGGTGTCGTTGTTATGTGAATCGGCGGTGGTGAAAGGCCAAACACGTCGGTCGGCAATGGCGGCGGCTTCAATTCCTCGATCATTTGATTTTTTCGCTTGTCCTTGCTATTATCGAGCAGTCCCAAGGTGGTGACCTTTTGAGTAGCGACTTGAGCTGTATTCGTTTTGATTTCTTTGCTGCCGAACTTGCCGTCGTTGAAATCGGCACTTGCAAAATTTGTTTGGAAAGCGGTATCGAGAGATTCCTCTTTCGGTTTCTCATATTTATTCGCTGTATCTAAGCTTGGCGGTCGTTCCGTTTGCGTGTTGCTCTCGTTTTCTTCGCCTATCGAATCGATAGACAAGGAGAATTGCATAGTCGGCGCTTTGTTGTTACCGTTAGACTTTTGTGGCTTAGCACTAGAAATTATTACTGGCCCTGGTACTTGTAGTTTTGATTTCGTTAAAATTTGGGGACGCTGTGGCGGATGCTTATTCGTAATCAATAAACTTCCTTGATTTGATTGAGAGTTTGATTCGTTTTTGTAATTCTCTTGATTATCGTAGACAGTCTGGATCGTAGGCGCATAATTAGAGCTTGGCCGCTCTTGATTATAGTGATTACTGTAACTGTCGTCTTTACTCGTTTCAAATTTAATCTCGGAATGTGCTGTTTCTGTATTTGGTTTTGAAAATGGTCGGCTGTGTCCGTTTAGTTCGAACGTTGGCGTATTTTGCACAGGCTTGAGATTTGTTATTTCACCAAAGTCAATAGGTTTCCGCTCAAATCCGTGATTATTGTTAACGTGTGTAGGCTTATTATTGTATGAATCAATCGATGACGAGAATGAATCATAATTTTTGTCGCTCATAATACCGTAGTTAACTTGTTTATTTTTATCGGTATTATTGTGAGATAATACTGCATTTATTGAAACTCGAGTATTATTATTATTATTTGTATTTATATTGTGATCAAAGTAAACGGTGTTATTTAATTTGACGAAGGAATCGTATCCATCTCTTTGAAGATCGATATTAAAGCTTCCAGAATTACTGTGATCGTGAGGGGTTGATATCACCTTAAAATCTTCAGATGCGTCAACTTCGGAATCAAGTGTTTTATCGGAATACTGTCCATTATTCGTATTCTCATTGTCGGATGACGAATTTTTATTTTCATACTCTGTTGTCAAATGATAATCCTTAATGTCATAATGTCCACTGTCTTGTACAGTGTAATTTTTATTACTTTGTAAACTGTATGAATCATCGTGGCTATCCTGATGAGAGTACGGTATTTTATCTTTGCGATCAGCCTGTACGTGAAAAATTAAATGTAAATAAACAGATTTAAATAAATATGATTTAATTTTTGTTTTTCATACTAATAATATTAAAAATAAGGTAAAGTATTAAAATTTATTATTATTTTACCTGGTTGTAAATTTCGGGTGTGACGACTTGATGTTTTACATCCGGAGGAGAAGCAACAGTTGATGGTAATCGATTAAAGTGATTCAATTCATTTTGATAAGGATTTATAGGCAATCTCTGTGTATTAGGGAATGGCGGCTGTCGGATCGGAGTCAACGGGCGTTGATCGATTCTCGTCGGTCTGCCATAGGGATATCCGCCTATCCTCGTCGGTAGCCGAGGTCTAGGCGTAGGTCTTAATCGGCGTATATGGGAATTTGGCAAAGGTTTTTTCTCGTTTTTCCAAATTGGACTGGCCGTTTGTGGGTTGACGGGATCGTGGTATGGACCGTCAGATATGGGTGGCCCTTCGTTTCTTCGAGGTGGCGTTTGCTTTGGCGGTATGAATATTTTAGCATGTTCTCTCGACGGAGGCAGCTGTAAGGTTTGATAGTTTCTCAATGGTATTGTAGGTCGATTTTGGGGCTTTAGATGTGTGTTTTCCGTGCTTTGGTGAACGAGTATCTCGGTGTGAAGATGCCCTTGCCCAGATGACAAATCTACATTGTCGTGGTGTCTATTTGGTAATTTTTCAGGCTTGTTTATTCTATTGATATGTCTAAAGTCGTGGCCTTGAGAAAATTGTTGCTGGTGAGACTGGTCCTCTCCATTGGAACTCGTTGGTTGTTTAAAATTAACAGGTAATGACGGCGGAGTCATATAGTCGGCTAAATTATTATTCTTTGAATAATGTTGGTTCTCCACCTGAAATGGTAAACAAATATTTTAGAAACTTAACACATTTTTTTTTAATTAATACAATACATTCAAAGAGTTATTTAAATTGCCTACTTTATCTACTCTGACGTATCCAGATGCGATTTCCGGTTCGGGGTAGGGTGACGGATCATCAAAGTATTGGCCGCTTATGTGCGGCTCATTGGTATCTCCGAAAATTAAAGCTTGGGTTCCACCTTGAGGTATAACGACGTTGGCTACTTGACTAGGCTGTATATTAACTAGAAGAGGCTGGCCTGTTGATCTGTCGATAACGTGAGGTACTTGATGCACAATAGGCTCCGGCACGCGGGATTTTATTAACGAATTGACAGATCGATTTTTCTCCGCCGACAGTAGATTTGGTATCAGCAGAGGATCCTTCGAGCTCCAAGGATATCTACCTTTTTCCAAATGTTGATTCTTATGGTCGACATTTACGTTTGGCAACGCTGCCGGTGGAGTCAGCAGTGGATCGTTTTCTAAAATATCCTGCTTCGAGCTTATTTGATTCGGTGGAAAATTTATGGTTTCTTGCTGGGTGTAAGGCCAGGCTGAATCTTTCACGTGTTCTCTTATGTGATCCTCGTAAATTTGATGAGCAGGAAGAATTTCCAATTGCTGACCATCCTTTTGAATTTTGATTACGTTCCTCGAGGATTCACTTTCGATGCTGTCTAAAATCGGATGGGTCGCAACACTCGGTACCGATACCGGTGGCGGCTTCAAGCCGATATTTTTATCGTTATAAAATGTTTGAGGCGGCCTGGGTGCCATTTTTCCCGGTTTGCCAATAATCACGTCGCTGTTTGCAGTTATTATTTCACCAGGAGATATCGGTATGCCATCAGCCAAGTTCGAGGCTACTTTGTGCCGAGTTTCAGGCAGATGATTGCTATTGGCCAAATGAAGGGCTGCTGAACAATGAAATTGCAATGACAATCGGATTAATGCGTTTTCAAAGGTATAATTGATGTTTCATCGGAGCACGACTTACCAATGTTTTGGCTCTCAGCCGTTTCTATGTCGCCATCTACAAATTCGGCAACGGGTATGTAAATCGGCGATCTTTGTGACGTTGTCGTTGTTGTCGTTGACGGTGTTGTTGTTGTCGGAGGTTCGGTTACAACCTCCGTATCGTTCCTGCGCGTGGCTGAGGTTTTGCCTTGAAGCAAATCCGCCATAGCTGTTATAACCGGGCCGAGAGCCGTCAAACTATTTATACCTAACGATCCCAAGCTCAATAAATTGCTCACCTGCGACGGTTTCTTACTCGGAGGAGGACTAGTAGTTTCTTCTACCACTCCTTCCTAAATTACAACAAATATCCAAAATTCTTCTATATTGCATGCTCTCATTTGGAAAAAAGGATTTTTCTTTTAAATTATAACAAAATTACGTTACCTCGTTGTAAGAGCTGTCGGGCTCAACCGGATGCGAAGTCGCGTCGTTTGTTTCGGAGCCAACCGAATCCGACGGGGCCGATGAATTTTCAAAATTGTCTATTTTGTCGATGCTCGACGTCGGAGACGCGTCGAAGGCGTTCGTTGCCGTTGGACTTATCGGCTCTTCGTCGTCAAAAAAAATAATCGTCGATCCGGTAACGACGTTTTTCAACGAATCCGAATGATGCGACGTCGTTAATAAAGCGTTCATGTAACCTGCGTCCAGCAGACTCGGTGCTATGGATTCGGTTATCACGTTTTCCACGACTTGCGTGCGTGATGAAATAGTCGTCGAAGTTTCACCGCTTGTTCCGGCCTGCGAGCGCATTTATTAAATTATATAGTAATTATGATTACATTGATAAAGAAAAAAATAGTACATGCGCATGGTTTTATAAATTAAGTTATTAAAATGTCATCGTGTCTACCTGCAGAAGCGTCGTGAAATAAGTGAACGTAGTGAGATAAGTTTTGGTCGCAAAAATTTGAATGGGCTCCGGGGTGGAGGTGACGGGGGCCGATTTCGAGCTGGTCTTCTTGACGGGCGCCTTTTCGTAAACGATATCCGACGAGGTGGCAATGTTTGTTTTCACAACTGTACTATCCTTCTCTAAATAAGTGTTGTAGTACGTGTAAGTGACGTAATATGTTTTCGCTATGTCCGTAGTGGGGGAATTGGCACTTTCATCGGACGTCGTGACCGTGGTCGTTGCACTTGCGGGCCTTGAAGGCGGCGCCGATTCTGTTATTATAAGCTGAAAATCAACGAAAGTCATTTCAATCTCGTATGCCACGCGAGATACGAGGTGTATTAAAAAATAAAAAAAAAACGTAGCCGAGGCATTTTATGCCGGGGCGTATTTTTATAAAAACAAAAGCTCGTTTACCTGGGTGACCACGTCGTTGGTCATCTCTATTTTAGTCTTGCCGTCCTCCAGGTAAGTTTTCTCGAGGACCCGGGTGCTGAGATAGGTGTTGGTCTCGGGCTTCGGTGCTTCCGACGGCTCGAGTATCATGTCGAGATAGTACTGGGGCGCGGTGACCGTGTTGGCAATGACCCTCGTGCTACTGCCCAGGGCATTCTTCTCGTCCGGATGATCGGTGTTGAGCGTCAAATAAGTGTAAGTTGTTTTGAAAATTTCCGTCTGGAGAGTCGGCGAGGCCTCGAGCGTAACGGAGGCAGCTTCGGAAACTGGTTTCCTGTGCCTTTCCTCCGTCGCCGTGTTGGCTATTACCTGCCAAAGAAATCGGCCCGTTGTAAGCTTTCTCGGGGCGTTATAAAGCCGCGCATAAATTCCGCAAATTACGTTAGTTGTGCGATTATTTTTTAGCCTTCTTTTTTTCTCTCTCCGCGTTTTCATAGCGTATCTAGCGGTGCTCGCGATTTGATGACGAATAAGAAGGAGGGGAAAGAACGCATACCTGCTGATCGGTGGATATTATGGTCGTTCCATCGCGAGTAATAGTGCTGAGGTAGGTGAAAGTTGTAGTGCAAGTTTTTGTGACGAATTCGTTTGGTTTGTCTTGTGGTAGCAGCATAAAGACTGCCTCCGACAGCGTTAGCGTCGGTTGTGAATTCGAATTTTCCCACCTATAAGCGGGCGTCGTGCCAGCAACGATAACCTCGACTCCGTTCGACATCACCCGCGTCGCGAGGTTGAATCTTCGTCCTTCATCTTCCGCTTCTTCGTTATTTTTTACCTGCTCAGCTGTTTTTGCAAAAGTACAGATAAATCAATTTATTATTTGATCGAGTCTTGAACTTTTTTTTGTAACTTTGTATTTCATTGCGTTTTCGGACATTTTTCTAATTATCCAATTCAATTTATTCAAAAATCCGTAGAACGTTTGAAAAATTATTAACAAAAATAAAAAAAATATAATTCTTGAAATGTGAAACGTTTAAGTTTGCTCTCTATTATCCAATTTCTATTGTAAAACTTATTCTATTTGTGTATTTCGAGACAAAATTGACCAGATCATTCAAGTTTATTAGCTTTTGATTTATATACAGAAAAAACGTACTAGTTTACAGAAAATGGTAAGAAGTAAATTTTATAGACAGCTATATAAATTTTTTACTGTTGCTTTCTGCTGTTACAGGCTCGAAATATTGCTGTAAAATTTCAATACTTTTCACTGTTAACAAAATGTTTTAACAAAATAATAACAGGCATTAATTTATTTCAATTTGAAACAAAATTTTTTCATTTAGAGTAAGTCAAAGATACTTATAAACTTTAATATTAAAAATGCAGTAAAAAACAGATAGTGGTGTTTAATTTGAAAGTGGCAAAAGAAAAACATTTAGTAAGAAGAATAATTGCGATAAAATATTTACACAAGATAATGGAAAGTATATATATGTATAATAAAAATATGTATAATATATATTTATAAATATTTACATGTTATATATAAAAAAGAGAGAGACATTTTTACACATTATGTATAAAAGTTTTCAATATTTTACACGGAAGAAACCAGAAGCCATTTATTGGAAAAATTGAAAAAAATTTCGAATGAGGTCAGAAAGATCTCCGGTTAAGGTTAGAAAGATACTTACCCAAATAGGAACTAAGTGTGACCGAAGATGAAGCCTGTGTCGGAGTCGGGGTCAGAGTCACAGTCACGGGTATAGTCACAGTCAAGCTCGTTACTCTCGGTCTTACGGTCGTCGATGACATTACTTCCGTTTCCTTCTCGTTTACTTTCGTCACGAAGTAAGTATAGGTTCTCAAACGCGTCGACGTAACAATTGTTTCGGAATAGTAAACGCTTGTTATCAGTTCTGGAGTTGATTGGTGCGAGCTCGACGATGTGTTATCGTGCGATTCGACTTTAGATGGTATTATGGGTAAAAAGTCAGGTCGAGATAGTGACAGGTAAAGATCGTCGGTCAAACCAGCTTCGATGTCTTCTGGTGTTAATGGAGGTGATGATGATGTGTTTGTCGATGTTTCGAAAATTGATGATTGAGTTTTTGTTTCATTGATTGTTTTGCCGATTGAGGTGGTTGTTGGCAATGGAATGACTGTTGGTATGCTCTCGCTAGTGTTCAAGTTTTGACTAATCGCTCGATCGGTTGAAGAAACTTGTAAATCCTTCAACGTTGCGCTTGGCGAAATGCTACTCGAGCTTGTTATGGGGATAACTTTCAGACTATCTTCGGTAACGGAATTTTTTAAGGTTTCCGCTGTCGTTCTCATAGTGGAGTTCATTAGATCGATTTTGGTGGAATTCAATGTTTTGTTATTTACATTAACATTCGCTTTCTCATCGACTTTACTTGGTAACGTAATATTATTACTACTATTGTTAACGCTTCGTTCTCGATCGACTAGAGTTATTTTATCGGTAGTCTCTTCATTTTCCGCAGCGGTAGAGTTTTCAATATCGGGAGTCAGAGTCGTGGCAATCTCATCGACCGACTCGGTCGTCATCGATTCCATTTGATTTTCCGTTGTGATCGATTCATTGAAGACCTTGTCACTTTCCGTATTACTCGAAACTCTTGGATTCATTAAATCGTTTGGCTCGGTATTACTTTCGGTACTCGAGTTTTCTGTATTCTCATTGGTAGTGGTGGTAGTTTCTTCATTGTTTTCAGGGAAGAAAAAGCCATCGGTAATGATGATCGGCTCGTTAGTGACGCTCGTTTCGTCAGAGTTCTTGGATGAATCATTCGCATCGGCAGATTCGCTGAAGGGATTTTGAGTGAAGAACATAGTGTCCAAATAAGGGGTCGGCAAAATTTTGCCATCGACATTCTCGTCGTACTCTTCGTTATCGTCGACCGATGGAGCCGTGTAAAATCCAGTGGTGATGATGGCCAACGTCGAGGTGGGCTCGGTTACCACGGGTCGAACGTTAACCAGCTTTTTCCGGGTTATTCTCTCCCTGTGGCTCGTTGACTGGGCCGTTGTCGTGGGTCTTATTTTCCTCTTGCGGGTCACCGTGACTCGGTGCGTTCTCGTTTTCGGGGTGACCTCTTGAAGAGAATCGTCGCCCAAACTGTTCGTAACTTCGGCAGCCAAGTTACTTCGGATTCGCGTTCTTCTTACGACCTTTCGGTAGGCCGAGCTGTGAGTAGGCTCGATGGATGATTCGTCGACCGGTGATTTAGTGTAGGGCACCAGGGGACGACGTCGTACGACCGTGTACGCGTGCTGCTCTTTAGCCGTTCGCGTGCGAATGACCGGCACCCTAATGCGCACTCGTTTTTTCGTTGCGTAACTATCGTCTTCCACGTTATAATCATCGAATCCCTGGGCTTTTCTGCCGAACACTTGAAGGCCGTCAATGACGGCGGACACTCCGATTGGCTCTTGAGAAAATTCACCTAGAGAAGGTAACTTTTGTACAAGGTCTGTTTCTTTTCAAATTTTCTTCGAAGCTTTTTTAATCAACGGTCTCTCTGATTCTCATTTCTCGTAACGATTTTACTTAACGTCATCTTTAATAATTTATTAATCTTTGGAACCTTTTTCTTTTCATTTCAGCGTGTGGGCGCGCGTGCGACTCTTTCCGATTAAAAAAAAAACAACTGTTAGTTGGAATTGATTGGAGGATTGTTTAAAGAGAGACAGAGAGAAAGAGAGGAATCCAACTGAGGGATAGACAAGAAGAAAACGAAAATATCATTGATTACAATAGCTTACGATGTAGAATACGTGTTACGTTCTCTTAGAAAAACCTTGTCAAGAAGGTAATTGATTAAGACTAGCACCCGGAATTTTTCAGTGACTTACTTCGCTCAAATAATAGCAATAATAAAGAATAGAGTAATAGTAATAATGACGTAACTTTAAAGCAATTGTAATCGTAAGAAATTAGTTCGTCAAAATACGCTATTAATAATAATGTTATTTTATAATCATACTTACAAGAAAAATGAACTGGTATAATTACATTAACTTTACTAATAGCAAAACTTAAATCTCATGAAATTAAAAATTAATAATTTTCGTTAATCTTAAGAGAAAATTAATACAATATATATGTATATATATATATTTATAACTATATCTGTATAATGTATAGGTATGAGGTGGTATATAAATATATACAGACGCGCTTCAAAGTACAGGCGCGCGCGTATATACGTATACATAAATAAAAAAAGTTTGTTAAGATAAAATTTGTCAGAGGGACTGCATGGTGGAAGCGGACGTTGTCTGGAGAACAATGGACGTTTTGGCGTTTATGAGTAAATGGATGTGGAAATGTGCCGTCCGACATCGCCCACTACGCTCTCGAGGCTTTGAGTAGGTGCGTGCGCGTCGATCGGCTCTTCGCTTCCCGCCAGCATAACGAGCATCGGCTCGGAAGCCGCCTGCAAAGACGGCGATAGAGAAGCGACGACCGTCGGCTCGGCCGCGTCTCTCTTAACTTTCGTGCTCGCTGACTCCTCGCCGGCCTTGACCGTACTAAGAATTGTACTAAATTCGCCGGGCCTGCGGCCCGAGACATACAGCGTTATGACACTCGATTCCGCGGCCGAGTCGGTCTTCGGACTGCTCGGCTGCTTGCCGCTGCCCGTGCTGCTCGGCTTCGCGTTCCCCTTGTCCGGCTCCTCCTCCGACAAGTCCTCGTAGCTCTCGGGCTTGTAATCGAAGTCGACCGGCTGGTTCCTCCGCTCGACCTCGCCGGGCAAGGTGTTGCTCTGGGAGAAGAACGGGGCGGCGGCGAGCAATGGGTCCAGCAGGGGGTTCGGAAGCTGCTGGAGGGGCTGTATCGGCTGCTGGGCCACCGCCTGCGACTGCTGGAGTAGGAGCAGGAGTGAGTTCAGGTTGGCCGCCGGTAGGGCGAGGGTGGGCGTCACGACGACCGTATCGGTGATGAGCTCGGTCGCCGTCACCACGTCGGTCGTCGAGTCGACGAGCGTCGTCAGGATCTCTTTGCCTCGGAATGTCAGGGGGATCACGGTGCTTTGGTGCTTCGTTATCGTCGTCACGTACGTTGTCGCGCGCGTGTCGTAGCGCGTCGACGGGGTCGCAGAGGTCGGGGCCGAGCCGCCGACCGGTAGCAGTGGATTCTGCTGCCCCAGCTGGCCGAGCAATAGTTGCGAGAGCAAGATGTTCGCCAGCGGCGAATTGTCGGTCAACGACGGCTTCGACGTCGACACGACGTTCTCAACGGAATAGATCGTCGAGGGGACGACCACCGGCTGAGAGAATCTGCGGCCGCCCGATGAGGTTAGCATGTGCGACACCTTCGTCGTCGGGGTTTCGTGAATGACGAACTTGGTCACCTCGAGCTGGCCCTGGAAGTTCGTTCCGGTTCTCTCGCTTCCCAGCACGACGACGTCGCGTCCGTCGCTGTTGACGACGGTGCTGTAGCGGTCGGGACCGATGACCTCGGTGCTCGGCTGGGCCGTGATGATGTTGCGCTTCTCCGTCACGCCGTTGTTGACCACGGGTATCGTGACCTCGGTCGGTACGTAATGCGTCACCGTGATCGTTCCATCGAAATCGTTAAAGTCCCGGTAATCCTCGTGCGAGCTCAAGCGCCCTCGAGATGGTACTATCCGCCGATTGCTGTTCCTCGTTCCGCCCCTCGATGAGCCTCGCGACGGGCTGCGTCGGGCGTTCGTCGTCTCCTGATACCTGTTGCTCGTTCCGCTTCTCGTTCTCGAGCTCGTGTTCCTCGTTCGGAGATTCGTCCCCCTCGAGGTGCTACCAGTTCTCTTGAAGCTCGGCTTTGCGGTTAAACTTTCTTTTTCGCGCAGGGTGAACTGCCGATTGGTGGGATTGCTGACGTTCGACGGCTTGACGCGAGCGGGACTCCTGTTGGCCGTTGTCGATTTCGACCGAGACCTCAGCGTCGTGTCGTAATATTCCTCCGAAGACTTGTCCTCCTTATTCCCGTTTAAGTTTCCTCGAGAGTTTATGTTGAGCGACCTGCCTCGCGAATTGTATCTGAAATCGTTGTTGTTGACCTTCGAAAAGTCTTCCTTGCTCGAGACGAAATCGCCGTCGAGCCTGTCTTCGGCGGCGTACGCCGCTATCGTCGGTCTTCGAAAGCGCGCGTTCAACGATCGCGTCTGGTTCGTTTGCCGTCTAACTCGCCTGCCTCTTCCTATCCGCGTGAACGGCCGAATTTGCCCGCGAGTATTCGGCTCGTTAACGTTCGTCTTCTGGGTAGTCGTGGTCGGTGCACTTTCCTGCTGCTCGGAGCCCTCGTAATCGTTGTCGGTTATTTCCTCCACCGGATCGTCCTCGAAACTTTCGTCTTCGAAACTTTCATTTTTACTTTCTACCGGCGCCTCCGTCGTCTCTGGCTTTCTGCCAAACAAGCCTCTCGGCGGGAACAGACTCGACTGGCCTTGGCGTGCTCTCGTGGTCAAACTAGACACGGTAGGCCTTGCTTTAACGCTCGACGTTCGGCTTGTACTGGCGGTCTGCTTCGGCGAATTGGTCGTGCGCTTGGACGTTGTCGTAGCGCTGACCCGCGGCGTCGTCGACTTTACCCCGCTGCCGAAAGCCGGAGGTCGTCTGAAGCGTAACAGCGGATTGGTGAATTTCTTCGAGGATTCCGTCGTCGTTAATCCACTGGGGAAGGCGGTTTCGTCCTCGGAGTCGTCTTGGATCGGCGTTTCTTCCGTGATCAACGTGACGGTCGTGTACTCGTTCGCGTTGTCTTCTTGGTCGTCTTGCCTGACGGTTGACGATACTTTCGTAAGGGTCGAGCTGGGCCGTATTCCTGCTCGGAATCTCGATGACGACAGAGCAGGCGAAGCACTAGCTCGATTCGATGGCCTTACGGAGGATCCGCGTATGGACGTCGATCCTCGGCGGCTTCCCGAATAGGAAGACGAGGGCGTTGCTCTAACCGATCCCCTGGTCCTTGAAGACGAGTGACTCGCGGAAGCCAACGAAGTTGCGGGTATGGAACTTCTTCTTCCGGAAAATCTTCTGGAGCTCGACGGATTGATCGTCGACGAATTTAACGAAGACGTAACTCTACCCCTCGAGGACGAAAATCTACTTCCTTTGCCGGCTAAAGTAGCCGTTACCGTCGGAGTAATGTCGCTTCTCGTGATTGTCGTAGCACCTTGAGGCTTTCGCTTAGGGTTGAACGTTGGCCTGCTTCTTGAAGCGAACGGCCTTATCGGAGGAGTGCTGGAAGTTCTCTTTCTGGACGAGAAAGTCAAACGCGATTTCTTCGTCGACTTTTCATCGCCTTCCTCGTCGTTTTCGTGCTCTTCCTGGTCCGAATCGTTGTCAGAGTTATCATCGGCAATTGACGATTGTATGACTGCAGGCGATGGCGAAATGGCGGGTAAGTTCGTCGCGTGATTCGGCGGTAAGGTCGACGTTGGAGCTACGTCGATAACCGACGTTGGCTTCGAGCTCACGTAGCTCGAGGTGCTCTCTATAATTTGAGCGTATCTACCATCGATGCTGGTGCCGATAACCTTCGATTGATAATACGTCGTGGTATCGTTGGCTTCGATCAGTCCTTTTACCAATCGAACGAGTCCGGTTCGATGACCTGGTGTCGGTGTGTAAGTTGACAATTTGTTTATGTCCACTTGAGTGCTCGATGTGCTTTCGGTGATTTTAACGTACAGGCCATTTATCGTCGAGCCAATTTGTTTGGTCGTGAAGTGCACCGTGGTAACCTCGTCGGCATCGACGATGCTGCCTTTGTTCAGGGACAAAATTCCGGTAGGCAAGACTGGCGTGGCCGAAGGTACGTAGACGGGCGTTGGAAGTTCAACTTGCGTTGAAGTTTCGACAACCTGTGCGTAGAGACCATCGATGTAGGTGCCATAGGTGTCGGTCATAAAATGAGTCGTCGTGCCGTCGTTGACTTCGCTCGACCGAATAGTCGAGAGTAATCCAGTTTTTGGCGAATCGTCGACCTTGCTTGCCTCGATTGTTTTTTCTTCCGTGTTTAAGATTTGCGTTGCTGGAGAGGCTCTGCCGATAGCTCGAGGTGTTGCTTTATCTAAAACATCCACGTAAGAGACACTGGTCACGGTTTCTAATCTGCTCTTCAAAAACGTCGTGTCATTTCCGTAAGACGTTGTGTAGTAGGTGTAGGTTGTGTAAAGAGTCACGGGCTCGGGCGAGGAGGTTGGGGTCACTTCGTTTATTTCCTGGCTTGTGGGCAGTATTTCTTTAACTATAACCCTTGGAGACGTTGTCACTTCGTTATCAGACGTGGCCTTTGATTCTTTTACTTCTGCATCAAGATTGTGGATTGGAGTAGCCAGCACAAATGGCCTGTAAGTTTTAACGACATCCAATTGTACCGTTGGTGTTTCAGTCACACCCGGTGTAACAACATTAGTAACAGTTTCTTCGCGACTGGTTGTAACGACTTCGTTTCCTTTGATAAACGTCGTCCAATAAGTAAACGTTGTCAAATACGTTAATGGTTGCTGGGTTTTAGTTTCCGGCTGCAGAGCAGCCGTTGGCTTGATCGTTTCCGTCACAATATTGGTAACCGTTTCCAAACGACTTATAACATTTGTAGCATCGCCTTTATATGAAGTTGTAAAGTAAGTGTAAGTCGTGTACGACGTTTGCAACAAGGTAGTCGGCGCTGGCTCCACATCATGATGATTGGTTTCCGACAGCTCTTGGTCTTCGGGTATGTTGTACTTTTTATCAGCAGCATCGAGTACGGTGGTGCCACCAGAACTCGAGGTGAATATTACGTCGGTTTTCATCGAACCAACAACCTCGTCGTCGAGCATTGATTCGGTGCTAGAATCATCCATGGTCGTAAAGTCATCGGCAATCGTTGACAACACCGAATCTTCCGTCGTTATTTCATTGACGATTTCCGTGGTGTAGCTGGGTTTACTCTTGGTTTTCTCTTGAACCTTTTCAGCCAATTGCCGAGCTTCCTCCGGTGATTTTTGTTTCTTCAGAGCCTCCAGGTAAGCCAATATCTCAGGTGGAGGTGGTGCCTGGGAAGTACTGGCTTTCTCAGTGGTCGTCACACTGGTAGGTTCGATGGTTTCAAGAACAACCTCCGTTCTAGTTATGACTTCGGTTTCGTTGTCTTCGTCCTTTATCTCGGTGTAGTACGTGTACGTTTTATAGGTGGTTTTTGCTTGTTCATCGGCTACTTGGGTGTTCTCAACTGGGATTACACTCGGCTCCAGTAGTATTAACGGCTCGTCGCTATTTTCTTCAGGTTCCGTAGGTTCGGTTGGTGATAATTCCTCGATCGTGGTTATTTGATCGGGCAAGGTCGTTAAAATATTTTCAGTTGTGTCCTCCGTTGTGGTATAATAATTGTAATTATCAACATTAGGAGATTCGGTAGCGATGGTGTTCAAACTAACAGGGCCAATATCGGCCGTTTTCGTCGGTACAATTGTTGGCGTTGTTGTTTTATCAACAGACTGATCGAAATCGATTATGCTGCTAGCCGGATCTATTGTTTGCGTAATAACGTTCGTAGCCGTGACTTTTCGACTGGATACACTTTGAGTTGAATTATGATAAAATGTTGTCAAGTAAGTGTAAGTTGTAAATATCGTTCTGAATATCAATTGAATTTCCTCGACATCTTGTTTGTTCGGCTGAATGGGATTTTCAACCAAATTGGTGTTCGAAGATACTTCCATTTTGGACATTTTTAATGAACTCGTGGGTTTAATATCTAGCGTTTGAGTACTGGTTGTTGGCAAAATTAATTCGGTCAAATACGTGATTTCCGAAGAGACAACTTCTCGCGATTTAATGGAAGTCGTTGTTTTGGCCTTGTCCGAAATGAAAAAGGTCGTGAAGTAGGTGAAAGTTTTATAAACGGTCGATGGCAACAGCCTCGTAGCCAATGATATTTTGCCTTCCGAATACGACTGTTTCTGGCCTTTCAGGGAGAACTGATTTTTCGGGCTCAAAGCTTTAATGCTCCGGCCTTGATTTAATGGTATCACGTCATTTCCAAGCTCGTTCTCGGTCGTCTCTTCCGCGGGCAGAGTTTCGCCGACGTCGTTATTTTTAATTTTAACGGCTCGTTCGGTAGTGACGGCCGGTTGATAGCTGACCGTACTGTCCTCCGGATGGAAGTATACGTTGGACGAGGTGTGTATGATCTGAGCATAATTCGTGCCTAGATAGGTGCCGTAAATTGAGCTCATGTAGTGGGTCGTCGTGCCCCTTACCGCAGTCGTCGAGTCGACAACCTTGATCAGTCCAGTGGGATTTTGCACGCCATTCTTCTCGTTTGGCACGAACAGCAAGGGGCTCGTGATTTGATCGGTCTGCGAAACCTCGGGCTCGCTTATCCTACTCGGCTGAAGATCATGTAGTCCATGATGCTTGCTCGACTGTTTAACTTTATTCTCTACGGGCTTGCTCTCGGGCTCGCGACTGCGAATTTGAATGGTCTCGGTTTTCTTCTCCGACACCACGCTCGTTGGCTTGATTTTCAAAACGGCTATGCCGTCGTCCGGACGCAGCGTCGCATCTCCCTTTATCGTAGTCGCTGGTCGACCAACAGGAGCAGGAGCTGTGCTCGGAGAAAATACGATAACCGTATCGCCGACCGTGGTGACGAACTCGGCAAAGCCGTGGTACGTCACCGTGGCTAACGGCTTGATGTCTTGTTTCTTCGGCGAGACTTTTGCTTGGGCTTTGAAAATCTTGGGCGCTCGCGGACGGAATGACTTGGATTGCTCGTCTTCGAGGATCTCCAGGTCCTTGGTCACGTAGTCCTGTTTGACGGTGTACGTTGGCAGGTCGTCGTTCACAACCTTAGCAGGCTTGAACTCGATGCTTTCGGCCTTGTTGAAAATGTCGTTTTTCAACTCGTCCAGTTCTTCCTTCGTCGACGATTCCTTGATGTTATCCTCCTCGTCGTTTATTTTCTCGGCGCTTTTCGCGCTCGTCTCGTTCAAGAATTTGAAATTCCAGTTGTTCTCAGGTATGACCGAGGGATAGACGACGAAGGGCTTGGAAGCGTCCGGCAACGACTCCTTGTCGTAAAAGACTCGGCTCGACGTTGCCAATATTTTGGCATAAAGTCGGCCGTTCTCGAGAGTCGTGCCGAGCACTTGGGTAGCGTATTCGGTGCTTGCTCCATCTTGAACGAACGTACGTGCGGTTTTCGACAATATCCCGATAGGAGGAGCGGATTTACCAGAACGAGCAGGTACCAAAAGAACAGTCGTAAGGTTTTCTAGTGAAAAAAAAGTTGAAAAAAAAATAATAAAAATAAAAAAAAATAGTGCACAAAATAAAAAAAATATTGAAAATTTTAGTACAAAGTTAAGAGTTAATACAACCAAAAAAAATCATGTGTGTGTATGTGTGTATGTATGTGTTTGTTGAAAAATGATGAATAAATTACACGAGGTGAGTATAAACAATTGGTTGGTTTGTTGATAAACATGAAAAAAGTGAAGTAGTCATGAAATAAAAAAAAAAGATTATGAATCATGTAAAAAAGTCGTCAAGTGTCGTTGTTGTCCGTCGTCAGTTTTTAATTTGGAATCGTCGATTGTCAGAGAGACGAAGTGGCGAACGGACGTTGAAGGCAGACGGCATCCAGTTGTTTCAGAAGAGTTGAAGGCGGGGAGCAGACGGGAGCAGTAACAGAAACAGAAAAAAAAGAGAGAAACAATCTTAGTAGACTCAAACATTAGTAGCTCTCTTGCGACTTGGCATATTGCAGCGCGAGTTTGAAAGCCCTACTGCCGTGCGTTACAGTACCTTCGTCTCTATATGTATATGCATATATGATCGACTTTATTTTATGCCTTTTACAATGCTCGTTGCAGCCTTTGTTTTGTTTTTTTTTTTTCATAAAGCCATTCGACTGATTATTTTTACATACACATGGAAAAAGTCTATTGAGAGATTAAATATGCTCGGGAGGGCAAATACGCGTGCAGAGCTTGTGACTGCTGTGTGATATTTTTAACTGTGTACGCTAAAGCGTTACGTGATTTTAATCGATCGGATATGTGTTAACTTTATATTATTCCAAATGAACAACAATGTTTATTAAAAAAATGAACGACGTAAACGAAACAAAAAATTATTAGATTATTCAGTGAATGTAATTACGACACAATTTGAAAAATCAAAATATAATTAAACGTGAAAATATCTTTTACTCTTTTCTTTTTTTTTAAAATAAAAGTATTTTGCCGTCAAAAATTTTTTACTTAACCAACTTTTTATGGTATTGTTGTTTTTTTATGTTCATTAAAATTAGAGAAGCGTAATATTTTGGACCATACGTAATGGAAGCTTTTTTTTGCAAATTGTTCGCAAATAATTAAAATGTATGTAAGCATGGATAAGCAATGAGTCTACTTCGAGCCGCACATCGCGTCAACGCATGAAGATTTAAGGCTCCAAAAATGTGAAATAGATAGAAGAAAGAAGAGAAATGAAACTAGATGTGTAGTTATTATATTATAATAGTTATTATAATTGGTTATTTTTTTTTAAAATGACGTCATTAAACATGCGTTATTGATATAATACAACATTATGCTTATCTCTGGCAAGCATAATTAAATTAACGTTATGATACATGTTTCTGATTAAGAACTAAGGACTATACAGTATATTACAATTAATAATTACAAAGTGTGAATTGTGAATAAAATTATTGATCGACAAAATGAATAATGAGTGTGATGTATGTTATGATTTTGTACAATCGATGGGTGACGTTAATGTTTGTTTATCTTTTTACAAGCAATGAGAGCTTCGTAATTTTCAGCAGCGTTTATCTCATAGCACACGAAAATTAATAAACTGCTCATTATCAAGACTTACCGTCAATGTCCCTTTGTATTCTCGATGCTCGGATTTCCTTATGCAAAGGATCTGTTTCTGAAATACGAAGTGAGAATATTATTACAAACGATCGAAACTCAACTGATCAATAACGTATCATGAAATAAAAAAAAACTTAAATTATGTAATAAAGCTTAATTTAACAGGGAGAAAAAGGGCGAGCGAAAAGGGGGAAGTCGTAAAACAGCTGAAAATTATTACGAGTCGAGTATTAGAAATAATATATAAATACAAGCGGTAGCGCGCGTCGCTCGGTGAAGTGAGTTGAAAACGTCGTTCGAATGCTGCGTACAGTTATCTGACCGACTCTCCGTATAGTCGGGCTACTAAGTAGCTCTCGCAAGTGCACGAGTTTATTTGCCACCGTTTGCCCATTTTATTTGTAATTGTACGGCCAACTTTGGGATTTTATAATTCGACCATTATATACCGCCGAGGCGTGTTCAGATTTATTACTCCGTTTGAGCTATTGGATTGTATTACAAGCAGCGCTGTTCATTAATTATGAAACTCGCCAGGCATCCGCGTAAAAAGTTGTAAACTGGGAGAGAGAGAGAGAGCTGACGTAATGAAAAATGCTCGGGCAGACACACGCCGATGGTGGTCTGGACACGCGAGAGAGCCGAGCCGGCTGGGGTTTTATGTTTAAGCAATAATCCAACAGCTGAAATGGCAAACAATTTAACTAGTAACGCATAATAACAGAGCGCTAGAGAGCTCGGGGGACGCGCTCGGCAGGCTACAAATTGGCGGTAGAGGTCGCGATTCGAGTTTGTGCGAGCAGGCAGCCGAGCGGAGCCTGGGGAAAATGCGCGTGGAAAAGCGATCGGCCGTTGGAAAATGGCGAGCATAGCCTGCTCGCTGCTGCGTGGGCGAGCTGCACGTCCTCCAGCTATACCCTGCCTCCCCCCACCCGTCCGAGTGGAAAAACGCGCAGAAAGTCGGCTGGACAATTAGAATTTGAGGGAGCGATTGTCGCTTTCACGCGGTGGCAGAGGCCGCGCGCACACCGGGGCCAAGCAACGCGGCCGTGGGCAGACAGAGATAGAGAGAGAGAGGGGACCGGGGCAACTTTCGCATCGGCGGAAGCGAGAGCTCTCTCGGTTGAATGGCGAACGAGAGAGGCCGTCCCCGAGAGTAGAGTGGCGAGCGTCCGTTGGGCCGAGGCCGGAGTTGCAAATTGACAGAGCGAGCCGGCGGAGGCCGCGGGCGCTCGAGCGAGCGCGGGTACATCGGAGAGCTCTGCGCCTCTGCTCGGGCTGCACGCTCGCGCGCATAGAGATTCGAGCCGAGGGAGAAAGTTGGGAAACGTGGGAAAGAGCGATCGTCGATCGGCATGCGCCCCGTCGCCGCTCGCTCGACCGACGCCGCCGCCGCTCGCTCCTCATTCTGCGCGGAGAGCCAAGCCGATTTCGCGAGCGCGCGCGGCCTGTTATATCTGCCGATGGAGTGTGGGCCCGCGCGCAGCCCGCTCCGACACCTGCTCCTGCACTGCTCGCGCGAATAATCCCAAGTGGCCGCTCATGCCTCGCTCGGCGTTATACAACCGACCGAGGCTCGTTTGATAATTTTGCAGGCGCGACGACGACGCGCATTTCTCCAAACCGCACACGCCAGTGCGTTACGTCAATGTATAACCAGCCGTATAGCCATATGCCCAGCATCTGTTTTTTTCTTTTTTTTCTTTTAACGCATATAATTCATGGATCGATTTTCACTAGCTCGGGGCGATCGATTGCCACCGGCTAATCTGCCGCTAGTGCCGCACGGACTGGCGGCTTCGGAGGGGAAGAGCCTTATAATGACATAGGTTCGCTTTACCGGAGGTATGCGACCGGACGGCGCAAGTCGGAGAGCCTCGCCGGCGGAACTTAAGAAAGTCGATCTCTCTAGAATTTTAGCAGGCTTAGCGTGATTTCACAGAGCCGCCAAGTAGGCAGGCTGGGGGGGGGGCAGATATAACCGGGCAGCTGGCTGCCGCAGTGAGAGTTTGTTCGAAAAGTTAGCCTCGAGAGTGCTTGTCTGCGTGCCGCGGTGTATGTACGCTAGCGCGACTATACAGCGGCGGCGGCGGCGGCGCTGCAGATCCGGAATCCGGAAAAGAAGGAGCGCTCGGTATGTGGCACAAGTTCTGCGGCTCAACGCATCGACACGCCAACACACAAGTAAAAGTGTTGAGCGTGAAAGCGCCGCGAGCGCGCGGTCCAGCGAGAGAGCATGACCGAATCATCAGCCGAAAATGATCATTTTACCAGCCTCTCTCTCTCTCTATCCGACGGATACGTACTACACACATGCGCGCACACGTGACACGTCGCGCGGCGAACGTGCAATAAAATATCCTTCGGCGCGGGGCCGCTTTTACTTTTTCTCTTTTTCACCTCTCTAATATTTTATTAGTCAGGCGCGGTTATGATGATTATTCATTCCTCCGGGGCGAATACCTGAAAAACAGGTGCAGTTGTGTAAGTGCACTCGCGCCTCTGTATATAAATCCGTGCCGTTTACTCTCTCCCCCTCTTCGCTCTTTCTGCGCGTATGCGTGCATCTCATTTGCCTTGGTAAAAACGTTGTAACCTTTTCTTTCTTTTTTTTTTTCACGAAGACCGCCTTCAAGGCATTCAACTATCGCGTAAAAATCAACCAGTCCAGCGGGGCCTCTCCCAATGGAATTCGGGTCGATAAATTTCGTCAAGCATGGGTCTCGTGTGTGCGTGTAAGGCTCCGGAGAGCGCGTGTGTCCGTATTGAAATGCTCGGAGAGCCGGCGACCTGGATATCCGATAATTATTTTATAATGAGAAGAAATCAAATAGTCCGCGCGCGCTACCCAAAAACCTTTTAACACAGCCGCGCGGCCGAGACACAGCGAGCGAGAAACCGGTATTCATTAAACGTCGCACTTGTGCGCCTCTGTGTTATTACAATCATTATTTACCTTCAATGCAGTCGTGTTAAGCTTGTCAATTACACGCACACGTGAATGTATTATGTGTATTAATGAGACGAGCGTGTAGCTTTGAAAATGACCACGCGGACAATGAGAGAAGCTTTCTCAGATTCGATATTAGAACAAAAGAAAAACAGCTGATTATTATTAATTTTTTGTTACGCTCGACTGTTCGCTAAGAATTCAAAAGGAATCGATTTCGATTTGTAATTAACGCTGAAAAATTTGTCGAAAACGTGGAAAGCGAAATTAGCCTCGGCGATCTCGCTTTTCTCGCGTGGGTGGAAAACGAAGGCGAACGAGAGAGAGAGAGAGAGAGAAAAAGTATCAGCGAAATGAATGAAATCTCTTAATTTGTGGGTATAGACAAGACGAGGAGAGGAGAGAGAGATAAGCGTTAAAAAAGCGCGTAGTCTGTCCGCGGGCCTGTTAGCGCGCTGATCCGCATGCCGAGATATCCACGCTTCGACGCTCTATTAGCCAACTTGAACATTTCCCTGTCTCAAACTATTATCTGTCTTGGCACAGCGCACCCAGGCACACATGGACGCATACAAAGAGCGCGGCGGCTGCAGTCTCGCACACACACTCGGCGGAGAAAACGTCAGAGTCTCAGTCTTCTCATAGACGGTGGCCGCGGCTACCGTCGCGCACACCTATATAGCTATTTCATGCCCGCGCTCTCCCCGCAAAACAATGACTCACTCTTCTCCTGGCTCTTTTATACTTCCCTACTGCCCAGCTAGGCCTTCTTTCATACGACACGAATCTCTATGCCTATGCGTTTAGATATGCACGCATATGTATTTACACACGTCTCTCACTCTGTGCGTCTATATCGGAGGAGGTGCGGGGGAGCCGTGCGCGCGGCACTTCCTTTATTTCAGCACGTCATATTATCATTGCTCAAATGTCTGGGATGATTTACAAGTGCGCGAGCGCCCGTGTACAAACGAGCAATTGAATAACAATGCCGCGCAAACGAATTCCATAAGGAGCGGGCGATAGATGAGGGCCAAAAGAAATCGCAGCCGATACACACACCGTCGTCAGCTGCCGGGGCGCGATTGCTCTGCCGAGCGCGTTTTCTTTCATAATTAGCACAGCTCAGCGGCTCGCTGATTTACATCGAATGCAAGCCGGGGCTCGTCTATACCCTCTGCTGCACACTCGCGCTCTATAGTCCTCGTCCTCGTCATCCTCTGTGCACCTATATATACACGAGCTGCCGCAGCCGATGTCTTTTGCAACTGCACACGGGGCCAGTCTCCCCCCCTAGAGCGACACTGTCGCCGTCGCGACCTACGCTTTTTTAGCTTCCCGTATAATCTTTGCAGCAAGACACAGGGGGCCCGCTTGGCATACTCAATCACTCGTTCTGTGTGTATACGCAATGCCCTAGCGTGTTTAATTTACGGTCGCCGCGCCGCGAGAGAGGCCAGAATCGGGCCTCTCCGCTGCAATAAAGATTTACGCAGCGTTTACGTGGTTTTCGCGGTTATCCGGATAATACGACTGTCTCGGACACGCGTACACTATGTACAGCTACGCAGACTCGGCGCCCACTGACATCGTTTTAAATCAGCTAAACTTGGGAAATAATATCAATTATTACAATGTATAGAAGTGCTTAAAAAGCCGAGAACAACAACGAAATTGGACGAGGGTTTTATTTGAATATAACAAGCCTCGAAACTCGCGATAATTTGAATCCCATTAGAGCCTCAATTGCAAGAACGAGAGGAAAAAAAAAGTAAAGACTGTGGTTTTGAAATACAGAATGACGCGAGCGAAAATACCCAAAGACAATCTTAATAACACGGCAGGCAAGTCTGTGAATAGATCTTTCATTGACATTCTAAATCCGACAGGTACGATGCATAACGGACAGAGAGAAAAAAAAGGGAGTGGGGTAATGATAGTATCGATAGAGCGAACAGGTGAAAGAATGAAAAGTTGAAGATGTAGCGTATGGGATACACGCATGGGAGTGGAGATTATGATGTGGGCCAAATTAACCGACGAATTTCGAATGGCCTTCGGCTCATAACGGGCCCCCCCGAGAGAGAGAGACACTGACTCAACTCTCACCCACTTTTCGGTGAGACGCCGGAGTTGAAAGTACGCTTTCGAGCTCCGACTTGCGAAAATTTCCAGCTTCGCGATTGATGTATTGAAATAAAGAAGGCGGGCAAAAAATTGAAAAAAAGAGAAAAATTGAGGGAGCGATTGTCTTCCGTGTACTTTGCTCGTACGTCTATCTATTATGTATACCATAAATCAAACTGTCAAACAAATAATCTTTAGAATCTCTCTCTCACTCTCTCTCTCGAGAGCAGCTATATAGGAATTCTATTTTCAGGTTTGTATCTATACGTGTTTTCTCTTTTGCTCGGCCCACGCCCTGTTATTAAAAAATAATAATAACAATGATTATTCTCTCTCTCTCTCTTTCTTGCTTCCTATAAAAATGAACAAGTCGAAAACAAGTAAAAGTCCATCGCTCGCAGACTGTTGTTTCCCGCGAGGGGAAAAACTGCTGCTACCAACGCCGCAGTGGTGCTGGTGGTGCGCGGAGAGCCAGTAGCCGAAGAATTTTTCGAACGGCCTCGCGAACCGATTCAATTGTTCCCCAACGGACTTAATTAATACCGCGCGCGCGCACTACACACACTGGCGAAATCATGTTAAGAGCTCGGGCGTGTATAGCCGGGGCGCAGCTTATGTGTCCCGGGACAGAGGTATATTCCATCTTGGCACTCTTCTCTCTCTCTCTCTCTTCATCGTGTCATATAACAGACATTTCATCGAAGCGAGATGAAGCAAAGTAGAAAGGCGCGCTCGGCTCGCACGCTGAGCGAAAAGCACGGTATTCGTGCCAGTAGGCCGTTTGATAGACCAAGCCCTCCTCTCTTCTCTTAGCCTCCTCCTCCTCATCCCCCCACCTGTTCAGCCTCTCTCTCTCCTGCCATTTTCCTTCTAAACACCCGAGGAGTCCAGCTCCCCTTACAGCACGCACACACAAGTGCTTACGCTCTCTGGTTCCTCTCTCTCTCTCTCTCTCTCTCGATGCTAGCATACACTTCGCTGCTAATGAGCTTGTTACTTATACAATTAGCTTTCTTATTCCATTGATCCCCGTGATTTTTTTCGCCTATTTGCAGCGTTTAAGCCCGACTTCCGTATGGTAGGGGGAGGCCGGCAGCCTTGGCTTAATTATCTCCAGCTCGGCTAAATTTTTGCGGAACTCTCGAAAACAGCCCGGGTGAGAGCCGATTCACGAGCGCTTCTATATCAATAGGAAGCTTCATGCACTTTCTCCGGGGCGAATAAATCATCAGGCCGAAGCGCGTAGCAACCATAAATTTAAAGGAAGCGCTCTAAAATGCTGGCGAGTTCTCCGAACGTTATGGGGCCTTCTTATGCCATCGAACTCTGCGCCGTTAAATTTTCAAGACGTCCCAGTCGGCCAACAGCGCGCGCGCTGGTTAGGTAACTGTTGTTAATTTTACATTTTATTTTTCCTCCGCTATTTTAATGCATGTTGATTTTAGAATTGTCGTTAAATTATTAATGGCTAAGTTTTTACAACACTACGGCTTCATTATACTCCAGGCAGCCGCGTATCGTTTAACGCGTGCTCGCTGCTGATTTAATTATGAAATTCTTCTCGTCTGCCGGTACACAAACATATACGTATAAATGTTTTTGTTATCAAAAAAGCCAAGGTCTTACAATTTGTTGACAAGTGTCAAGTCGCGAGTTTATTAGACTGAACAAGCTGGCGAGACTGGTGTACACGGAGCCAAAAGATTTCTAGTCTTAAAACGAAGAGGGAAAGCTCAGAGGGGGATTACGTTGGCTCTTACGCACTCGGCAACGTCTATTTTCCCATAGGCACTTTCTAATCAGTCTCCTTTTCCATCGACATTTTATATTTATTGCTTTTTTATTTAAAACAAACACAATCGTTTTCGTTTCGATTCGTCATCAAACTTTTCCTCTCCTTTATACAATCGCTCAACTTTATCTCTATTCACGGAGCACACACGCGTGCGCGCACACAAGTCGCTTTAATAATCTTCAACGTGTTTTTTATATACAGCAGCAGTACACTCGAAGGAAATATCAAATTCTTCATCGGCGAGATTAAAATTTTAATTATTACAAATTTTAGAAAGTTGCTTATTCATACGCGACTCGTTATAAAGTGTAGAAAATTATGACCATAAATATATAGATAGAATTACATTTCCTGACTCGACGCGTAAAACCAGAATAGCAAAGATAAGGATCGAGAGATTTCGAAGATTGCTATAGGCAAGAGTGACAGTAACAATGGTATCTTAATCAAGGGAAAAAGGCAATGTCATTGTGTTATCTGAAAAATTGAAAAGCAATATCCATAAACAAGATAAAGCATCGAGAGATGCAAGATAGATCGTCTTGAAGCGACGCGGGGTAACGAAGCACGACACTCGATCTCGAAATAAACAATCTAATCAACAGTCGTAGTGAAGATCTCATCCTACGCGCGCAACAATAACAATAACAATAATCGTAGAACAAAAGGCTTAGGAGGTAGGGGTTCGATTATTGGAAAATCACGCGCGTTTCCGAATTCGAGCCGGTTGACGGGGCAATGAAACTTTTTCTTCGCTCCAGCGGTGCAGCCGGGTGTAACGCGGCACTCGCGTGTAAAGTCTCGTTTACATGGGCTGGCGGGCCGCTTGCAAAAGCGTATCTTCGCGATAGACATCAAAGTTGGAGCTCTCTCGCGTGTCTGTGTGTGTGTGTGTGTGCCGGCTGCATGCTGGCGGTTGTTGTTGTTGTTATTGCCGTTGCCGCGGCTAATGAATGATTCGCGCGAGCAGCCGTGGCGCGTAACCTGTTATGCATCCTAAAGTGAGTTCACACGAAAAAAACTTTTACAATCGCCGCGCGTTTTTATTCCTCGTTACGCGCCTGCCTCTCCTCCGCGACAGCCCACTACTTTCCTAGGCGCACTTGTGTAGCCGCAGGCACACGCGTCTCTCCTCTATCTCGCACTCCTTCATTATCGCGACATCTGTCTTTTTGCTGAGCAAAAGAATAACGGAGTTTGGTCGGTTCTCTTTTTATTCGGAGCGAATTCATATAATTAATTGGCGAAATTTCAAAGTAGCCCCAGATATCATATCGTCATTACGAGGATCGTCGTTACAATCGCCGTCGCGCTTGAAAGTCTAACGAAAGCGGCTAATGCTAATCGGAACGAAAGTCAGAAGTCCGGGGGAAGGCTCTCGATTTCAATTTGAATAGAGAAAAGCCAGGGCACAGAGTGCACGCGCGAGCTCTCGTCGAATTACCGATCTATAGAGCGCATTAGCCGCGGAGAGAAACGATTTGGCGCTGATGCGCGCGGAAATCGGCAAGGCAATTGGCCTGTCGGGCCAAGCGATGCGCATATAAATCGCAGCCGCGTAAAAGGCAGGCGTCTCCGCGTAACCATACCGCCCCGGTTAAGCGGATTTTCGCACTTGACGACTCTGCCTGTTAACGCTTGCTCGGGCGCGCGAGAGCCTGTGTTTCGCACGTACCGCCCATCTGCCTCGTGTGTGTGTGTGTGTGTGTGACGCGAGAGAAGGAGGCGCGCTCATTGTATTATCCTCCTTAGGCACACCGGGTCTCTGTGCTACCGTTATTATTTACCCAGTCAATTGCCAGGCTCACCTTTGACTTTCATCTTTATGCAACAGGCGCCTTTCCTGTCGCACACGCGCATCTCAAGCCTTTTTTGTATTAATCTTCGCTCGCCTCTTTCCCAATACATTGTTATTCAACATCATCATCATCATCATCTCCGGCATCGTCATCACGCGCCGACACACTGTATTTAGCGATTTGAATAGAGCGTATACGTAGAAACGCGTTTGTTGGTGTCGTTATTAGCATCAACGCGCGCGCTCCTATAAGCCAACTCTCCCCCGGACAGACCGTGTGCAACTTGACATTTTCATTAAACCGTTTCCGCTTGGACAATCAACGATCGCAGATGCGCGCGCGGAAAAGTATTATTAGCCCGATGACGAATCGAGCATCGGAGAGTTTGGCAATAGAAGCGCGCTTGCCGATGCGCGACTGATGTAGGTCGAAAAGCGCCGCGTTGCAACAAATCGGGGAACAGCGACGATGTAAGAGCTGCCCCGCCAGCGACGCGACGCGCAAAGGAAAAAAAAATCAACTATACTCAGAAGTGCGCACTTGTCGCGTAAGCGCAGCGCCTCTCTGTAACGCTTCGCCGAGGGGAAGGAATCAATCGACCAATAAACAAGAACGATAGGGGGATGAGATGAAATTTTGAAGAAAAAAAAAACGATTTCTCAAAATCGAGATGTGCTGTTACATTGGAAATGGGAGTCGGCGCGTACGGAGGCAGCGCCGTGTGGCCGTAGTGACCTCGTGCGCTCAGATGGGAAATGCTTAACATTTTGGCCTGGTTCTCAGTACTGTCTCCGCGGAGCTCAGCCGCTCTCAGTGACGACGGAGACGACGACGACGACGAAGCGCTACACACATCCACTTCTGAGAGTTTGTCTGTCTCAACCACCTCCTCCTCCTTCTTCACACTCTCTCTCACACACACACACACACAGCCCGCCGGAAACTCTGTATATGAAGCGAAAAAAGCGTATTATCTTTAATTCTAATATAAAGGGGCGCGCGAAACCACTAGTTTTCCCATGAACTCACCTCGGCGTACTTTTCATTGCGTCACTACACGTCAAATCTTCGCGTTTTTAATACACGTTGCCATCGTTGCTACAGCTCTTGTATTCTTATAAGTGCTTGCTGATTAACTTTTTTGATTTTTCAAGCTTTACAATTTGAATTTTGCAATTCTTAAGCGCGCCATTATCGAATCGAACAATCGTCACTTTATACGTTGTTTACTTTTGGAAAATTGAAATGTTCCGAGGGAAAAGAAAAACGTTATATTACCAAGTGGGACATACAGGTAATTACGTTAAAGCGTTGAAAACTTCTTGGGAGTCGAGGGTGGAGAGCAATAAGCAATCGATGCGGGGACAAGTTGTTTATCGTACTCGAGCGATCTGGCTGGGCAAATTTCAATGCCGCGGCGTAGCTATTGACATTAAAATAGCGAACGAACGAGAAATTATTATATTTATATTCGCGCCGATCGAGAGACCATACATTGGCGTCACACACACACAGCGGGCAACGAAGAAATCTAATGTCTTCAGGCGTGTTAGCAAAGCCGTCAGTTGCAGCTTTCCGTATAAAGAGAGTACAAGAGAGCAGCAACAGCAGCACGACCAGAGAGAGAGAGAGAGAGAGAGAGACGGCAGGCGGGAGAGCAAGCCGCAGCAAGAGAGGGGGGGCCAGCGAGCGAGCGAGAGAGAGAGAGAAAGACGCAAGTAGTAACGGCGAGGTACAGTTAGATTAAACTCGAGCAGGTCGAGCAGTTCGCGACTAGCGCAATCCAATCTTTTTCTTCGCTTTGGCTCTCTGCAAGTTCTTGGCTCGGCTCTTTTTTTTCCTCTCTCTCTCTCTCTCTCTCTCTCTCTCTCTCTCTCTCTCTCTCTCTTCATCCTACTCCTACCGTCAACTCGATTCACCTTTCTTTCCCGTTTTCCTGCTCCCGATTGCCATGCCCTTATGCACTCGACGCGTACACCTGCTCAAACCCAATAAACTCCGTCCAGCCATACTCTCCTCCTACGGCTCCCCCCCTCCTCCTCCTCGTGTTCACCAAAGCATTCCATCGGGGCACGCCACTCCATCGATGCTTGCGATTCAAACTTCAAACGTTCGACTCCGTCTTATTCGCATTAGTGCTGATAATATTTTTCAAATATAAAAATAATAACCATCGTTACGCTAGGCGAGCTCTTTAAATTCTCGCAGTTCGGACTATACCAACTGTATTTGTTTTCCATCCACTACACTCCCTCCTCCTTTCCTTTTCTCCTGACTCATTCCGTAGACTACTTTAACACTTACAGTTCACTGAAATTATTTTTGCCGCGGCTTTAGGAAAAAAAAAGCGGCACAACGTGGGGCAAAAAAGAAAAAAAAATGAAGTGAACAACGCAGAGGAGTAAGAAGCGGAGGCCAACAGAGAAATGGGCCAACTGTACTTTGGTAATTAAATAAAATTCGTGAAAAGCAGATGAACCGGAAAATGAGAAGTAGGAAGATTGTGCTTGGGCCTTAATTCGATGAACAAATTATAGAGAAGAAGATGGAAATGAAGAGAATAGAGAGAGACGAGAGCGAGGAGAAGGGAAAAGAAGAGATAAGCGAAGGAAGACTTTCTAATATTGCATCATTCAAGGGAACGATGTATGTGCACGTTCGCCTCTCACTTCATCTTAAGTTTCATCTAGCCGCGGCCGTCTATTATAATCTTTTACGCTAACTTTACTTATTCGAAAATTGAATTATCCCCGCGTAATGTGCAACAAACGAGCGATTGTGAATTTATGAAAATTCCTAGGAAAAGTTCAGTCTTTTGATTTTTCGAATAAAAACTGCATATTTTTTTTTTTTTTTTAACGTGAATAACAAACTATGAAAATTTGCAAATTTGAAACAAAGAAAAATTTACAGGTTGAACGTTGTTAACGAGACGCGCTAATCTCTCGCGTGTTCCAATTGATTTTGAAAATAATTTTTGCGTTATTTACAGGATTAGTATTTGAAAGGAATGCATATGGAGAACGAGTCCACCGGTACGTTATACATACAGTATATACACAGACACACATAGTCGCACACAGTTATGTACACAGTGCCTGCGCATAGCTACGGGAGAGCACTCACTTCTCTCTTGGCTCTTTCGAAGTAACTAAAAAAAAACCAGGCAACGATGTAAGTTTATTTGAGTTCTTGGTCAAAGATAATGTTATTGTCCTCCATACTAGTCTCCACACCTCTTACATTTGCACTAACGCCGCATTATTCTCAATACACATTCTACTTTTTTTTGAATTCTTAACCCCCCTATTCCTGAAGAATACTAATTGAATCGGTGAATAACAATTACTTCTTATAGTTTATTTGCCGTCGCTGCACCTGCTTTGCAGCGCGGACTAATGGAAAATTTATAAATATAAGAAACTCCGCCTATGTATCGATTGAATGACTTTAAGACGTCCATCTATAAATAAATTTGAAACTCGATTATTTCTGTTTGTTGCATTCGAAAGAAAAGTAAGGGTTGGAAAAATAAGAAAAAAAAATGAAATTCAGGAAAAAAAATTTTCAATTTCGAGTCCATATAGAAATGAGCCGTATATATTCCGCTCACGCATTTACGTGGACGAACCGGATGGAATGTTAAACGTGAACGTTGGGGCCAGTGCTGAATTGATTTTATGTTAATCTACCATTTCTTTCAAAAAGCTGGCATACGCATTACGCGTGTTAAATCAAGTCTATAAACTTACAAATAAAATCTTTTTTACGCACGCGCGCGTGTGTATAAGCACTTTATTGAAAATTTTCACGATTGCACACACTGTATTAATAATTCATGTATTGAAAGTCAGGATTTTCTTTCCGTAACAAATTTATAAACAATAATGACACTCGGTAGTTTTTATATTTAATAACACGACATGACAAATTGCGACGAGAAAAAAAGAGAAGAAAAAAAAATTTGTTAATTGCTAGCAAAACGTAGACATTTTACGTTGGATAAGTAAAGGTATAATACATTCGAAAATTCCCGGAATTTAAATGTGCGTATTGTAAAAAGTTTACAGGCAAATAGAGAAATCCTAAAAAGTTAATTCGGATGTAAGTGGCGACGATAATTTATTAAATATGTGTAAGAACCGAGTGTCCACTTTCACTCTTCCTGTACAAACCGGTAAAAAAAAGGCCTGAGAAAAATACGTGGATCTTACGTGAATAATAAAAATAAAAGAAATTCTCTTCTTTTTTTTTCAAAAAATATACACGAAGAAAACAAAGGCAAAGATTGCGGCTGATAATTAAATGGATGAGTTTTTTGAAGGTGGAAAAGACGGTAAGGTCGGCTCGAGAGA
The DNA here is from genome assembly GCA_030522585.1 of Anagyrus pseudococci. Taxonomy (NCBI): domain Eukaryota; kingdom Metazoa; phylum Arthropoda; class Insecta; order Hymenoptera; family Encyrtidae; genus Anagyrus; species Anagyrus pseudococci. Next base: position 6,607 of record JAPYYQ010000591.1, on the reverse strand, counting down.
GATATTTTGCGGCGGCAGCAACAACAGCCGCAGCAGCAACAGTAGCGGTAAAGCAGCAGCTGTAGCTTGTAGCTCCTTTCTCAAGGTTCATTGCTAAGCTGCGAGAAAGTTCCGTCGGCTAAAACTCGAATTTACGAATATTAAAATTGCCATTCTCCAGCACACTTAATTACCCGAGTATCAAGTGAGCGTACGCGCGCACGCGTGTGTGTGTGTTTCTGTGTGTGATAGCTCGCGTTCTGCTATACGGCCTACTGGCGACAATTTTTCCAACCGTCCTTTCTAACAAAAGGCTCGATTTATTTAAAAAAAAAAAGAATCACTGGAGGCAATAAAAGAAATTTGTTTCGGAGAAATTTGAGGAGGCGAGGTAAAAAATGAAGCCGGCATAGCCAGGGGCGAAATGCATATAAGCCGATGTGCTGCTGCACCTCCCAAAGATGTGCTCGCCCGCGGCGTTGGTGGCTATATACGATCGTATACATAAATTTCCCGTTTCATTCGCGCCACGAGCGGGCCATTTGAATGAAGAAACAACTAACGACAAGCCATATGCACGGCTGGTATATGGGCGAGGGGAGGCCTTTAATTAACTTTCGCTCGAGTCATTATACAGGAAATTTAAACAATTTTTTTAGAGAAACTTATTTTACCGAGCTGCCATTATTTGCCCGCGCGCGGGCAATCGCACACGCTATTATTTCGCGCTTCGTATGGCCTAGCTATAATGCACGAGCGTATTATACGATTGCGAGGATGATACAACCTCTTGTTTTAACGATTATTATATAGAAACAGCAGTAACGCTCTATCGGTCAAATTGCGAGAAAAAAAAAGGGAAAAGCCGATTATAAAAAACGTCAGCGGCGTAATGCAGCTCGCTTGGTTACGGATCCGCAATTATCAGTGCTGAGTTCATAAGCTTGACCATTACAACAATATAAGCCTGACTCCGCAACAATTTTGTTTACTGGCCAAGCCGAGGTACTGGCCAAGTACAGCGAGGAATGTTAAATGAGGCTTGTAAAAGTAAATCTAATTTAGTTTGCAAGTTTAAAGTCGCCCGCGCGTTTGCGTGCGCGCGCGCAAATAGAAACGGCATTTTTACTTACAATTAAGCTTTAAATTTCATCTCGAGAGATGCAGTTGTACGAGCGCGCTATGGGGTTTCGTAACTGCGCGAGCCTAACTAGTCGCTGGTTCTTCAATTAAGGCGCTCTAGAGATTTCGCAAAGGTAAGTCTTTTCGTTCACGGAATTTCAGGTTTTTTTTCTCCCTCATTTCAGCAAGAAATACACATTTATGTGCGCGTATATCATCCGCGCTTAAACAAACCGAAAAGAGAAAAAAAATCACGTTAACTTTTCGCTTAAACTTTCTAACTTCCCAAATTGCTGAGAGAAAAAAAAAGTCCACTCTAATGATTAATCGCGCAGTCTTGACCGCACATGGGATAAGCTGAATTTTTAATATTTATGGGAGCACTCGGTTTTTTCCCCTCCAACGTTTTTTTCTTCTCAATACGCCATCTTAATTGAACCAATGTTTAATTATAAATACACGAAATATCGTAAATATATAATACAGGCAATAATTTTGATCACTCGTTTTAAGATTAATTTGCATTTTAAAAACTAATTATGTTAAAACTATAACGTAAAGTTTTATTTGACACTTTGAATTATGTGAATATAAATAATTGTATTATATTTGAAATTTGTTAATTGTGATTTAATTATCAGATAGGGAGCTTTACTAATGTGTAACTACACTTTACGGGTCTCATTATAAAGAGCAATTATTCGTTACTATCGGCTATTTAAAGGAATGTGATCGGCAAGCAATGAGTCATTGATGTTCATTTGCATACTGGCAAAATAAAAATCCCTTGGTTTTTAATGAAATTTTCGATAAATAAAAATAAGAAACTCGTTACTTTCGTAAAACTTTTTCATGAATAATCAATTTGAAATACCAAACTTTGGACTAATACAAATAGAAAAAATAAGGAAAGAATAAAAAAAACGAGAGAAAAAAAAGAATGAAAGAATAACGTCCTTGAAATACGTGTGTCGCCAAACGAATGTTGAACTCATTCGAGAAAGATCACTTTGCAGATCAGAATCAAGAGGCAAAGGTATGCTGGCCTTTTTATCATAAAAGTGAAGGTGTGTTTAACAGACGCCTATATATTACACTCATCTGTTTCGGGTCAGCGGCTTAGGAGAGAACTTGTATTTCGGGATACCTTAGAATCTTTCGAAACTCACCACACGCACAATATATTTGCATTGTCTTTTCTTTTTCAAAGGATATTTTTAGAACCCAACGAAACGACAATTCAATGCACGCGGCATTTTTCATTCTATTAATATTTTTTTAAAAAATTCACACCCAACTAAATTTATTCGAGAGAAAAGCATTAAAAAAAAAAAGAAAATAACAACGCGAGTATTGGCATTTTTAAATTGTTCAATCACGAAACATCAGATTCGATACCTTGTTGCGCCCAGCCGGAACTAATAAAAAAGCTTAACACAAATACTTCCTTCGTTTTCTTGCAATAAAATATTCATCTTTTGACCTAGAACCTTAACGAGATGAGCATATTTCTAGTGAAAGTGCTAGACAAATTTCATCTTGGCTATCACTAAAAGTCACGCTCGGTTCAAATTTAACGTTGGGCGATTCTTTAATTTATGTTTGAAATCGAAACCAACCGCTCGAAAGGTACAACCTTGGCCTTTTCTATTAACATATCAGGAAATGATTATCTCCCGCGGGGGGGGGGGGAGGCAATTATTTTTTAGGCCTGCGCACTTTCGCACTTTTTTTTCACTATAATTTAGAAAATGTCAAATAAAATTTTACAGTTCATTCTTGTTTGTTTGTTGATAAAAGAAAGAAAGAAAGAGAATTAGAGAAGAAAATGAGTTTTTCTTTTCAACAGGAAATAAAATTTAAATAGGTCTTAAAAGGAAGCATAAAAATGCCTGAATGGCCATACAAATTTCAATGTTATTATGTGCACTCGTGTGCATCGGCCGGACGCATACACACTCTCACTTGGGAGGGAGAAAAAAGCATGTTTTGAATATTTACACTCTAAATTATGCTTTTTATGCGCGGCGCAGCTTAACAAGTTTCTTATTGTCGCAGTATTTTTATTCCGCCGCGATGCGATAGCCACAGCACTATCACGAATAATGTTACGTTTGTTGTTCGTTTTAAGTTCCGATTAATTACCAGCATAAAAAATAACTCGTTTGAAGTAAAAAAAAACGTGCAAACTAATATCACGGTGGGTGGTCACTTCTTTTTTTGCACACGATAAAAGCGAGTAACGTGAAAAGTGCTAAACGATAATAAACGAAGAAAAAAAAAGGTGAAACAGCAGCAGGAAAGGGTTAATAAAAAATTATCGCGATGATTTGTCAAAACGCTCGTGCCAATAGAATAGCTCGTAAAAGCGGGCTTTCGCGCGGACTTTGTAACAGCTGTTACGCGCTAAACGAGCCCACGGCAGTCGGCTCGGCAAAAGTCCGGGCTCTCGAGCAATCGGCATTGAGTTTTCGGGCAAAGTAGAGCGCGCTGTAAAGGAAACGACGATTTCCGGAGCCGGCACCGGATTCCGGATACCGGTATTCAAGACCATGGACGTTAAGTAGCCAGAGGTAGGGGAGTGTAGGCGTATAGCAAAAAAAAAAAGAAAATAATGAAATTCAGCAGGCAGCTTACCGTGCTCGGGCGTGCCGAGTGTCGTCTGAAGATTGGCAAGAAGAAGAAGCGGCAGAAGGAGTAGCTTGGTCAGCCGGAGCCGGCGCATTTCGGCGCCCATGTCGTCGTCTCGCCGGGGCGCACCGGTTGCCTTGGCTGTCGGTTCCGCTGCTGGTTGGTTAGGCGCCGTCCGGGGCCGGTGTGGAGCTTGCTGGCCTCCTCCTCGGCGCAGGCTCTGTCATGTAAGGCAGGCAGGACGCTCCTCCAAGGCCCGCAGCATGTGCTTAGTCCAGCAGGCCGAGCCGGTGCCGGGCTGACGTGCATTAACCCCCCGAAACTCTTGGCTTTCCTGCCGGGGCCAGCTCTCTTTCGAGTCCCCCTCCCGCTCTCTCTCTCTCTCTCTCTCTCTCTCACTCGTCGTCACTCGCTCTCCTCTCTGCTTCGTTGCCCGTTCTTCCTCTTCTTCTCTCTCTCTTAAACTCTACGCCGCGAAAGAGCTTTGGGCCTTACGCGACGAGGCTCTCTCCCGCGTTTCGTTAGCGGGACAATTGAAAAGGAAAAAGGTAATGAAAAGCAAAACAAAAGGAAGATGGAAGGACGGAGAAAATAGGCAGGAGAAACAAAAAATCGAAGGAATGAAAGGTGTCCGGGCCGGACGCGCGGGGGCCTTTGGCGTTTCTCGAGAGCGGACGAAAATAAAGCTTTCTCCTTGTTACGCTCGCTCCGGCGTCCCTCTCTCTCTCTCTCTCTCTCTCGCTGCCTGTCTCTTTCTCTCTCTTTCCCTCTCTGGCTACTCTTGGCCTCTCTGATGTTACGAAGAGAACTGAGGCTCCGCGGGCCCCGAGTCACGGCAGCAGCCTCACGCCCGACGAGCCACAGGCCTCTTTCAGGATCGGGAGAAAGGTCCCTCTCTCTATTTCCTTCACCTTCTCCTCCTCCTCCTCCTTCACCTCCTTCACCACCTCCACTACCTCCTCCTCCACTACTATGCCTCCTGCTCCCCGCTTTTCTTTCTCCTTTTACTTCTCCCTCTATGTATATACTTGCAAAGGTACACACACACACACACACATCTCGCTCAACCTCGCTCTCATCCCCACTAAAAATCTTCCTCCCCCTCCTCCCTGATTTATATTTACCCAATCTATTAAATCGGATCATTGTAAATGCCTACGAATTTTAAAACTGACCGAAGCACTTTTCCCGCTCGTTAATACCTTCCCCCCCCCCCCTCAACCCCGCCGGTCGCAAAAGAGTCTCCGCAGCTTTCTCTCGATTCTTCCGATTTTTATCCTTCATTAAAAACGATACGACGAAATTCGTCGGAAAGCTGATAAATTTCGAGAATTGACAACGCACATCTGTATAAAGCCATTCGACGGAATATAACCATCGGTATAAAATCGGCCGGATTATCGGACGGCCCCTCCGTCAGACGGCGAACACACGAACGAGAGAAAATAAAGTAGTGTTGAACGTCGTCGTCGTCATCGAACGGGTATAACAAAAAAAAAATGGAAAAGACGCGCGAGTATACAGCAACTCGGCGTGTCTGCTATAGCAATTAGGCTAAGAGAGCGCCGAGCTGTAATCATCGCAAAATTGTTTAAGCGCGCCGATAAAATAGCTCTCTCGGTTAAAATGTAGGTGCGCGCGTACCAGTGAGCTGGGGGTGTGGACAAGGGGGGGGGGAGATATAGCTAAAGTCGCTCGAGCCGGCGCGCAAACTCGATAGAGATCGAGTCAACCAAGTTGTTTATCCGTTAGACTACAGTTAGAGCGAGATTCCGAGGTCACTCCTACGTGCAGCCTCTCTCTCTCTCTCTCTCTCTCTCTCTCTCTCTCTCTCTCTCTCTGTGACAGCTCAGCTCACGCAGTGGTATCCTTGAATGAGCACGGGCGATTTTGATGCGAAATCGCGCGGCGATGCAGGCCCTCCCCCGAGGCCGGGACCTGCTAATCCAAGCCGCAGCTTATGGCCTCGTTGATATAGGTGTGCGAGTGCAGAGGGGGGGGGGGCATTAAATCATAAATCGACCGGCAATCGAGATAGGTGGTAATGCAACAATGCGCCAGCCGTTTGTTATCCCCGCTGATATCCCAGCAGAGCAATAGAGTTTACGCGTGTCTGTATGGTAATAGATAGAGAGGGAACAGAGGAGCTGATGGTGGGTTGTATAAATGTGGGAACGAACGGGGCTCTCCCCGGTGCTCGCGCGGCCCCGCGCGCAACACAGCGGCGGCGGCTGGTATAGGTATAGGTGTTGGCGCGTGGCGTCCGGAGAACCGCGCGGAGGATCAGTAGGTCGTGCAGGTGGCGACCCGGGAACCTACATTCGCCGCAGCAGTGCGCAGACCCCTTCGCCGCTCTCCTTTTCGCTCGTTTGAGTAGCCGCGCGCGCGCGCCCCGTATTGCTGCGCTGCTACTCCCGTCGCCGGCACTGCGCCGCTAGCAGCTATAACTCCGCGCCGTAGTCTGCGAGAACGGCCCCTGCGCGGAATTCTCGGTAAAACGCAGCCAGAGCGAGCGCGGCCTCCTGACGCCCGACGGCGGCCTCCTCCCCTTTACCTCTGTGTACTCGTCGTCGTCTCTCTTTGCCAAAGAGACGAGAGCGCGGGCAGACCGCTCTTCCGAATTTCAACGAGTCGCGCGCGCTCGCTGTCCCCGCGCGACGCCGACGACGACCCACATACGGAACATTCTTCCCCACTACACCCCCCCTCCCCCGAGAGCTACGCCATCACCCTCCTCCTTCGTCTTATCCCCCTCGGACACCTTATCCTCCTTATCTTAAGGGCATGCCTTAGTCCTATCCTAAAACCATAGTTACCGACATATTCGTATTTTACAGTATTCGACATGAATTTACATATTTGTCAAATTTTCTCA
>JAPYYQ010000590.1:0-56582 GCA_030522585.1 Anagyrus pseudococci | reverse complement strand
ATTTGTAACATTGGAAGTATATCCGAGCAATGCTATTTGGATATAGCAATTTTTACAATAGTAGGTTGTAATTTTTACTAGGAATTTTTCTCAGTGTACTTTCCACTCGCAGCCTCTTTTTTTGCTCTCCGCGTTGTTTACGTCTTACGTAACCCTACCCTTGACTGATTTGAAAATCCGAGCAAAAAACGACTAGGCCACGGAGTTTCGACCTGCCTTTCTCTGCTACAACAAGCTCGTACCATCAGCTATAACCAGCCATATCCTAAAATCCCCGAGTATTTCACATAAAATTCACGGGGAAAAAAAGAAACTAACGCAACCGTGCGTTAAATCTTTCCAAGCCACGTATATTCTGATATTTTTTCTGAAATGAAACCGATTGCACCAGAGTGTCGAGCGAAATCTCTCACTAACGGCGGATTCGAAGGGTAGCAATATCCCGATAATGCGCTCGTTATACGCATATGAGCGCAGATAAACTTGCAGTTTGCAGATACGGGGTCAAACTTTCTCGAAACGCTGCGACGCTAATCAGAAGCGCGACAGCGAAATCGATCGTTTTATGTGTATACACACAAGAGAAGGCAGGCTCTCTCGACGTTGCCGGCAGTTTTGGCGGGCGAGCCGGTCCCCAATCTGTCGTATACACACACGAAAGAGAGAGAGAGAGAGAGAGAGAGAGAGTCCTGCAGCAGCTCCGCGTGCGCGATGTGTATATTTATAAAACCGAGATGGCTGTGTGACGCGCGTGAGAGACGAACCGCCGACGACGACGAAGTATACAAGCGTGTGCGCGCTTGGCTTATCTTATCAACGCTAACCATCGGCCGTCCAATTTCCGCGTACGTTTTACGGACGAATCGACGCCGATCGAATGACGAGACATGATTGCCATCCGATTTTTCGTCTCGCTTCTAAGGCCCCAATTTATTTTGTTTATACTGTAGATCGTTGGAAGTGCACGCCCGGTTAATGGCTAATCCCATCGATTTGTGCGTTGTATTTAGTCTCCTCAACAATTACATTTGTAATGCCCATATGGTAGGGCTTCCACCTGGAAAGGCACTTGCTTTTGTCCAGCAATTCGAATCAACGAACACTCCATCCCCAAGCGTCTTTCTCTCTCTCTTATCTCGATCTTAAATCGTTAAAACATAATTTTTACAGAAATCGTATCTTAAGACATACAAAAGAGAAAAAAAACATCAGCATTACACACAGGATCTTTCGGTCTGCTCGCTACTATTTCGCGTGGCGTATACCGTTTGAAAAAGACCGAGAGACGCGCAAACACTCGGGAAGCTTCTTTCTTCCCCTCTCCTTCTGCTCTCCGCTATAGGCTGTTATAGCTCTCTCGCGATGCCGCGAGACCATACGCGCATCGTCGCCTCGTCTACTACGTCGTGATAATCGGACTCGGAGTTCCGCTCTTTTTTACTCCCTCTCTCTTTCTCCGTCTGTCTTTATACTCGCGCTTCGAACGTGGCGCGCTGAGCTTTGCGATCGGCCGCCAGGGAGCAGCACCGTATGATGCCGTATCGCGCTAACTTCGTACTCGCTGGATTTTAAATCCGATGGACTTGTTGTTACCATTGTCATTTGTAGAAATTGGAATTTTAAATCTTTTCAATTATTTTCATTATTCTAAGATTTTGATAAACTATTGAAACTTATTTCGTATAGCAATACAGTCGATTGCCGTCAATCACTCCAGATCTTCATAACAATTAATGATACTCATTATCGAGTCATATTTAAGCAAACATCTCTCATCTATTGTTCAAGTGGAGCTCGGTGGCCAAAAAAAGAAAAGATACGATGTTTATCGAGTGCATAAATAATAAGCCTAGAGATATCACTGAAGTGAGTCAATCGTATTATAATTCAAAGTCTGACGTACCTTGTCCATCTCCAGGAAATGGATCAGCAAAAAACGCAGGAGGAGGAGAGGATGATGCGGTCGCGTGTGTCGGGAAGCCTCGGCAAAGCGGATATGCGAATCGCGCGAAGCTCTCGTGTATCCCCGAAAACCTACTTATCCATACGCAAGTATATCCGAATCTTCTTTCACTTTCAAAAAAAAAAAAAAAAAAGAAAGGAATAAATTTTGGGGAAAGCCAATTGGAAAGTTGCCCTTTGCTCGACATCTGGCATTTACAGCGTAAACTGCCGTTAATTGGAATGTCTATATACGTGCCCACCTACTTGGAGAGCATATCCTCCTCGATCGATTTCCCTTCTTTTCTTCCTTTTTTTTTTTAATATCTCGAGCTTTATCCGAGGGCAGGGCGCTTTCGATTTACGAGTATATTATATACGCGTGCTGTCCCGAACAGTTGGGCCGCTACTTGTACGTCATCTTTCCTAAAAAGAAAAAGGAAATTGGGAATGGAAGCCCTAGACGTTGATATCGCGCGTGCCATCGGCCGATACACACGCACCCGTGTCTCCCGCCTTTTTTCCAGCCGATACATAAATTCCGTGGGCTAATTAATGTCCCTCTACACATCAAGAATGTCGGACTCAATAGTTTATCGGTTGCATATACAGAAAAGGAAAGCGTCTCCGATGCGCCGAGGTTGTAATTAGCGAAGGCTCTCGTGGAGATGGAGAAAAGCGATAAGCTATCTGGGCGTAAGGAAAACGAGAGGCGCGCAAGAATACCTTGACCTGGTATCTTATAGGTATATATGTGTGTGTGTATGGTATAAAAGGGAGAGAGAGAGTCGCCACGCCCGGTTTGACATTTCGCGGCTCTGAGCGCGCGCGCGTCGTGTCCGGCGTAAATTAACACCGCAGCAGACGGCAGTCAAGAGGGCTCTCTCTCTCTCTCCTCTCGATACGCGAGAGGATCTCGTTTATTTTCTTTCTTTTTTTTTCTTGCGGAGAGCCTCTGCAGGAAGTAACAGGATAGGCGAGGAGCAGTCAGAGCAGTAGGAAGGCCACCTGCCTCCGGCTTATCTTCTTCGGACTACCTTATACTCTCATATACAAACGCACGCGTCGACGAGAAAGAAAGACGCGGCTGGTCTTCTTTTTCTTCCTTTTTAGAGTCGGATAAGCGCGGAGCAAGCAGTATGCGTCTCGGTTTTATCGCGCGGAAGCAAAGACGGGAAGAGCTGCGAGCTCTGTCTCTCCGCAGAGCCGGGATGAGATTACGAGAGGGAGTGTTTTCTTTTTTTAAGTAGAGCTCCGGGTGTAATGTCAGATGAATTTGCGGGTTAGCGTGTGGGTGGAGGAGATGCCTTGCTGCGAGAAACGCGTTAATGCAGTTGTTTCGGATTTTCGGTGTTATAGCTTTGGAGATCGAGTTCTTTCTCTTTTATACTTGATTTTGTTAATGAAATGATTAATCGCTGTTTGAAGAGGCACATTTTACGTTAAATTTAGCATATCGAGCGCGCGCGATCGTCTCTGCTCCAAAATCTGCATTCGATTGTTTCTCTTATCAGTTACATCGCAAAACGACACTTGAGCAATCCCAATTGTTCTTTTTTACAACAATGCAAATCAACCCGTCAAATCCAATAATCCGCCCTTTTTTTCACACGCGGCCCCCTGTATACCCGAACTCAAGAGAGCAAAAAAAAAGAAGCATCTCGAGGCAGATCCGTTTCTAGACCACCTCGGACACACACTCACACGCGCACACGGGATATGCGGTTTTTCGTTGCCATTGTACATCGCCGGTGTATATAGAGCGGAGAGCGAGTTTTTCGGCAGATCGACGGCTATAAGCGAGAAAGAGAGCCTTAGTTTCTCGCTCGCGCACATGTGCGAATCTTTTGTACTCGCGGCGCGCGTATATGGGTAGTAGCCGCGATTGTTGGCCCGGCCACTTCCGTGGGAATGTAGCCCGTGCCGGAAGCTCGTATGTATGGGGTTCGATTCCGTTTTCGTCCAGCCGCTGAGGCTTGTTGCTCTCGCCTTTTGCGCACTCGATGGTCCTAGGCGCGATTGCGAGCGAATCAAGCCTGTAACGAGGCAGTTCGACGAAGCAGTGAGCGCGATCGTTGAACCGAGACCGAGATAATCATTAAACGTGTCATCGGCTTCTCGCTGCTCGACCTGCCAAACATTCCTTTTGGCGCGCCGAGAGAGATAAGACCGAGGGATTCGCTGGTTTCGCGCGTGGGCCGATGCGCGATATGATACGAGCCATACATACCCAGCCGCCCCTCACTCTCCCGTTTTTTAAATGCGTTTTCAATAATTCATTTTTGTTTGTAAACACCGGTGCCATTGCTCGTCATCTCAGAATCGTGAGTGACGTTCGCGGTCCAGGCACGATGCTGTTTCTCAGGCGCGCGAAGAAGGGTTGAACGAAGGGAGAGCCGAGAGGTGTACACCTGCGAGAGAGAGCGCGCAAAAACATTTCTTTAAGCGGCTCCCGAGGGCTTGGGAGAATCGAGCGAAGAACCTGAGCGCAGGTCCTCGAGGAAGAGAGGGGTACTAGCGAGTTGAAGGCGGAATAGCGATCATTGTGACGATCGTGCGGCCGCGCACTTCCGCGACGCGTGGGAATTCGCGGAACGGAAGTGCAATTTCTCCCCCCGGGAGACGCGGGAGGCTGCGCGCGGGACAATGAGCTAAGACCGAGGCTTGCGGCGAGAGAGAGAGAGCACGGAGGAGGGGGCGTTTAAGAAGCAGGCTACCGGACCGCCGAATAATAGAGAAGGAGAGAGAGGCGAACGCGCGAGAAGAAGAAGGAGGAGGAGGAGGAGGGAGGTAAGCGCCAGGTGCTTTGCGACAAAACCAGGAGAGATGAATTTCGCCCCCGCAAGCTCGGCGTAGCGCGCGAGCCTGGCACGCGGCCCCGCGCGCCCAGATCGTGGGATTCCGGAGTTTCTCAGCGGCTGTACGTATACGCACTGCCCCGCACCTGTGCTCTCCTCGGCACTGCCCTCGCACTCTCTCGCCAACTCTCTCTCTCGTCGTGTTCTCTGTGTGCGCGCGCGTGCTGGACTGAATGGGCCATTGTCGTCGTTTGGGCATTTCGCTGGGATATTCGAGAAAATGAGCGGCTTTATTGTACGCGAGATTTGAAACCTGATACGCCGTGGACTTGTGGATTCATATATGAGCGTTTACGGGGCCCTGTGTCTACTCATAAATCGTCTAGGAAACGATTGCGTTCCTTTTTTTTTTGGTTATTAAAAAACAAAGCAGACGGATTATCGTTTGGGAGGGAAATTTCGTTGGAACGAGGTTGAGCAATTGATTTCGAGCAATGTGATCTTACGCGAAAGTGAGTCTCGTGTTTACGGAAAAGATCTGTGTGCTCTTTTATTTTTATTTAACTTTCGATTATCGCGGCAAATCGTTGCTCAAACACGTTAGCAGTCGCTCGATTAGCTCTTGGGTCAAACCTATATACGTATTACATGCGTGTGTAGTTGATAATGTTCTGCTGCAATATGTATTCACGGATTTGACGCGGTTAACGGGAAAAAAGAAGAATTAAATTGAACGTGAAAAACAAAACGAGAGACGTTATTTATATTTTCGTGTTATTTCATTTTATTGACATTTACAATCTATTGAGATTTGTTCAGTATTTGGCAAAATATATAACGTAGAATTTTTTTTTTATCTTTCTTTTCGTTCACTTTATTTACAATAATAAGCTTACGATCTAAACAGCACGACTACTGCTTATTGCATCGCGTTAGAGAATCAAGCGAGTTACACAGAAATTTATTCGCTTCCTTTTTCATTTTCGTTTCAAATAAAGTTACGAGTATAAAAATTATCACATTTTTAAAATATCATTTTTTGTTTCGTACCTAAGCTAATAAAATAATCTTCCTCTACATATATTAAATTGTCGTTGACGATCGTTAGTGATTTTGACTAGAGTTCGTTGCCAATCAGTTCTCCAATTCTATCCTTAAAATACACGTATACGCTTAAGCTTAAAATTTTTTATTTTATCGTAGCACTACTCCACTACGTACGCTCGTTTGAAAAAAAAAACAATTACCACCACTGCAACATCGAGTAAAAAATATAAGATGAATCTCAAAGCAAAATGTTTCTTACAAAAATCATCGTCGCAAGTTCAATTAAAAAAGCATAAAAATCGCCCCTAGGTCCTTGGCTGCTTTAGCAGAGTAATCGCCCAGGGGGGAGGCTTCTTGAATCATAACCGATTTGAGTAGCCGCATTCGGCTAGTCGAAAAGTCGCGTTCGCCTATCGCGCACAGGAGTAAAAGAGACTCGGCCGTGGTCCGGGAAGAGAGAGAGAGGGCTTGTTCAAGACGCCTGGCCCTCTGCATCCCTCTCGACGTTGTTAGCACTGCTCTCGCCTCCTGCAGGCGTTCCGTTCTTGGCTGTCTTCTCCACCGGCGTCCATTCCCATCGGCCCTCCAGCGGCCTGCCTTCCTTGAAGTCGAAGTTCCATTTTGCTTGTTTCTGCCCATCAACGCGAGTCGTTATCAATTTATTGTTTATTTTTTTTTAAATTGGGAATTGGTGTTTAGAGATTGCTTACCTCCTCGAGCTCTTTTCTCCTCTCCTCTTCTAATTTCCTTTCCAGTTCCTCTTTGCTCGGTAGATTGTCGTCGTTAGTGTCGCCGAAATTTAAGCGTCTACGCACGCTTTTCAATTTCGCCTCCTGGCTGTCGGGATTGGTGTCTGCCATGGCAAGGCGGGCTCTGAAACGAGAGAATCGTTTTAAAATTACAACTTGAGTCTTATGCTCTGAGCGTATTAGTATGATATCCTTAGTTAGGAAACAAAAACACGCACTTGACAATTGATAAAAAGAATGTATATAGCAATATGTTATTATATGATATAATCGATTGACATTTACGTCAACAAAACTGCGCGTAACGCAAATCTGCGTAATGAAAAAGAAGAAAAAAAAGTCAATTATAAAAGTACTCACGATAACGGCAAATCTTTCATTCTCCCAAAATCGCAAGGAGAATAAACGTAAACAAAATCGTACGAAAATAACGCTCGCTTTTCCAAACGGTTAACCTTACTTCGTTTCACACAGCTTCTGCCAATGGCTCGACCGACGCTTTTCCACTTAGTTAACCCGCTAAAACGTGGACAACTAATAACCCTACTGACTTATCTAAAATTACTATAATAAAATACTCGGCTGACTAGAAAAGTTGCTTAAAAAAATACAGTTGTGTAGATCGACTAGAAAACGTTTGTACGCGTGTATATATAAATTGTGTGGAAAGTAAAGAGACGAGCGTTAGTCGGCGTCAGCCGGCTGTTTCTCGGCCAGTCGCCGTGCTCGACTGTCTAGCCTCGCGGCTGTTTTAGGTTATAAGGGGGAGAGGGTGCGCCGTTTCATACGGATCGATAAAACCCCGAGGGGTGTGCAGTCGACGCGAGCGCCAGACGGTTGGGGGGTTGCCGATGCGCAGACGCTCTCCCCGTACATATAGGCTCTGCTATTGTTCGATGAATTTTCAGGGGGGGGGTTACGAGGCACCGAATCTCCGGCAGATCGGCGTTTAAATGGCTGCGAGAGAGGAGGGGAGACTGTGTAGCACACGCGCGTTGTGGACATTTAAATCGTTTGCTCTCGGCTTTTGGCGGATATGTGTGGGGAGCTGTTTGCGTTACGGACCGATCGATTTTCGACAATTTTTAGATATGGACTTTTCGGATCACCGATCTTCCGTCCTGGCTTAACCGTTTGATTTACTGCTGGCGAATTGAGAAAAATCGGCTTGTTATTGCGTTAATAATCGCTCACCGAAAAACCGTGTCTATTTAATGAAATTATTACAGACCTAGGATAATTCCAGCGATCGATCCTCTGGCTTCTCACAGGCTATCGGTAAACCGCTCCATTTTCTCCCAATACTCTGCTTTCACGACTCAACCCGCTACTTCACCTCAAGCCCAACAACTCCAACAAAAAAACCGCCAATCAAACTCGAAAAAAATAATCCAAAAAACACCCACGTCCGCCACGCGTATAACAAGCAACATATAACGTCAGACGCGTCGCTTACAGACTTTTCTCTCGGTTCTCCGGAGCTCGACTGGCCGCTTGCCGAGTCTAACGGAGAGCTAGCCTAGTGCATCAAGCGATCCCTTTGACTCCGCGGATGCCGTTATAACTCGGTGCTCTCTCTCTCTCCCCTCCACGGTCGGTGCTCCATACCCGTGGCTATATGCACACGTTCGCGCGAGCGAGTGCAGCGCGGCGTCGTGCTCCGACCGATTTCGCTCGGGGAATTTCTGATTCATTCGCGTTGCCGCATTCGCTTCGAAAGCCTGTATATAGAGAAACGTCTCGTCAACTCTCGGGATTTGATGTGTGTTATACCGATGCTTAATGAGCGTAAATAGCTTTTGGAGGAGTTTGGTATTTTTCTTTGTATGTAACGTATACAGTAATTTTTGGTAATGTACGAGTGGGCTTACGTATAGGCGTGTAATGGTATCCGGAAGTATTTGGGTCAGGCTTTCGGGGGACTATTATTCGAGTTAGAGAGACGCATGTGTATGCGTGCGACGCTCTCGAGAGAGAGCAGGCTGCAGCGGTCCACTGATCATTTTATTACGAGGCCGTTCAACTCGACGCGACTCTGCACAAGCGACTTGTTCTCTCTCTCTCTTTCTCTTTTCTTTGTCGCGCACGAGTAGATGACTCGTTTTCTCTCGCTATCGTGCCTGAGCTTTTTTGTTCTCTTTTTCTCTTTTGTGCAACGCGTTACTTCTGCTATTGTCGAAACGAGCTTGATGTTTTAATACTTCGAGTTGAAGGAGTTTCAATATTTTTAAACGTGACTTGTACTGCGAATTCGCGAAACGTTTGTGTGGCTAATTCGTTGCAGTGATGATTTTCTGTTTTCACAGAAGGCGATGTTAATACGAAGAAATTTTTATTTCTGCACGTTTTACAATGGAAATTTAAAAAATACGAATACCCAGGTGGGAACGGCCTTAATTAACTTCAATACCGAGCCTAAATTGAAAGATAACGAAAACTATGCACTTATTAAGGAAAAAAAAGAAACTCTAAGAATTTTAAAATAAAACGTCCCTCACCTGTAAGGCACAAGTGCAATCTTATTAAAAATCCGCACTTCCTCGTCTGGCGAATCTCTCGTTCGCGATCGTGGGACTGCCCGTAAATTTCATTCTCTCCATACAATGGCGCTCTCTTTTTTTTTTTAATGCAGCGGATAAGAGAGCCAAAGGAAATTCTCACGTGTGCGCCTGTTTATTTTTAACCTCGATTGAATATTTCGATTTTGCACGGCGCGCTTGCGCGTCTCATTCCGCTCGGGCGTATCCAGCCGTCGTCGCTGCAAAATTTCGACTGGCTTGTAACGTCGTCTCCGCAACATCCACTGCTCACTTATACACACCCACGTAATCCACTGTTTATCAAACAAAATCACGCGCGGCTTTGCGGCGAAGTTAAATAACGGCCAAACTCGTGCGTCTTTCTCTTGCCACACTCTCGATTTCGGTGTGAGCTTCCTTCCTCAAAATAAAAACCTTTCGGTGCAACGTCAGACGATCGTGCTGCTTCCTCGCGCTTTTATTCAACAATAAGGCCACTGCGGAGCGATTGCTATGCGAGTCTCGCGCTTCTGTGTACAGAGAGAGAGAGAGAGAGAGAGAGAGCTTTGGCGTGTGCGCAGGATGACAACGAGCGCGCGTCGTCGTGGCTCTGGTGGTGGCAAGGTCGTTCTCGAGACTCGTGCGCCACGATAAGCCGGCCACTCGATCGCGACAATTAATACGATAACGAGAGAGTGCTCTAGTCACCGGTGTATGCATATTTGTTATTAGGCAGCCTGTTTGCCTAGTTTAGATGCGGGGAATCGATTACGCGAGCGTTCCCTTTTTTTTTATTAATTTTCGTTGTTATCTTTGGGTTTTCATATATATTTTAATAGAAAAATTTTAGCGGAAGTTTACGATTTTTATACGCGTTAAAACGATATACATTCGAACAGAAAGCAGCCGGTTAGTTCGAGTTGACGGAATCTTTTTATGTTTACAAACTTGGAAAAAGTCGGAAGTGCTGATTTAATTATAAGAATGCCCGCTGTTTTTACAATATTTACTCGTCGACTGTTTAATTTCGTAATAGAAATCGTATCGAAAACTTCCTGGAAATTCTTAATGAAAATGATAATTAAAAAAAGCTTGCCTTTAAGCTCGTATATCGCCTTCTCTATGGTAAAAAAATAAAGGCAAATTAAATCCGCAAAAGGAAGAGCTTAGTCCCGGTTATTTGCATGCCAATAGGGCTCGAAGCCTGCAGTTCTTCCGGCTATGGTCGTCCGTGATTGGTAAGAGTATACGTGTCGCGATAATTGCACCGGCAGTAGTCGGAGAACATATGTCGGGAGGTGGGATAGAATGTGAGTGTGTGTGTGTGTCTTTCAAGCTAGCCGCTTTGGACGCGCAGGTGCGCCTGCTCTGCTCACTCGAGGAGCTGAATGAAACGACGTTGCGCTTTGTAGCGAAATTACTTACTTACTCGAGAGAGAGACTCGAGTTGTACTTTGCGAATTGAGGCTTTCAGATTTTTTTTAGCTGTGAGACTTTTGGTTAAGCGGGGCGATTAAGACGAAATGGTGGATTTTTTTTTGAGAGAGAACTTTACAAAATTTTATCTTTAAAACGTTATTTAGATATAAATTTCAAATGTATAATGAAAATAAAAATTGAAAAAAAAATCCACCCAACGAATAAAGCGCGTCTTTTACCGATTGCCATGTAAGTACAGCTGTTGGCAAAAAAAAAACTACCATTGCCCAATCTCGAGCTTGCCGCACAGTAGCTGCGCTATTACGGGCGCGCTTATCACCGAAAAATCAGTGCACACATAACAATCCAGCGGCAGCAGCAAAAAAAAAACGAAAGGAAAGCAAAGAAACCCCGAAGATAAGAAAGGCGCGAGCGCGCGGAAGGAAACGGCCGGCTTATCGTCACGCTCCCCTCGGCCCGCGGGGTTTGCCGAAAAAGGCGCCGTTTTTAGACAGACGAAAAAGCCACAGAGAACACGCAGGAGGGCGTATAGTGAGAGGGAGAGCGCGTTACACATATAGGAATATTCATGAGCTTTCGTTTTTGTGCTCGCGCATATGGGCAGACTTCCTCTCCAAGGGGCATATGCGCCTGAAATCTCGGTGCTATACTCGCAACTGTCGCTTCCTGCCAGCGCCACGCGGACCTT
The DNA here is from genome assembly GCA_030522585.1 of Anagyrus pseudococci. Classification (NCBI taxonomy): domain Eukaryota; kingdom Metazoa; phylum Arthropoda; class Insecta; order Hymenoptera; family Encyrtidae; genus Anagyrus; species Anagyrus pseudococci. Next base: position 45,400 of record JAPYYQ010000590.1, on the reverse strand, counting down.
GAAATGTATTCCCCCCCCCTCCCGCCGTTGACTCCCTTAGCCCTCTCTCGGCTTCCTTATATACCCGCTGTAAGTATAGCCCTGCGCGCGTATGTATACGAGAAATCCCGGCGATGCGTCGAGCGTGAAAAGCGCGCGCGCGACTCTTTGGCGCTTTTTTCTCTTTTCGTTCCTTTAACCTTTGTTCGCCGGAAAGTCGGGGCGTCCTTATCGGGAATTCCTCGGTCGAGTTTTTTTATTTTTCTGCCGAAGTGGGTACTTGAGGTTTGGTACACTCAGAGCGTCTAAGGGATGTTGTGGAGGAATTGATTTGGATAATAAGAATATAAGCTAATTTTCACAGTAGCCCATATGTATTTCCCATAAACACCTTGCTGCTATGATCCTGTATAAGTTTATCCACCGGGGAATCCCAAGAATCTCCAGGCTCACTTCAACCGCTCCAATTAAAACGAAATTCCTAAAGCCAAGTCGCGATAGCCAAGGCTTAATTTCGAGATAAGCAATAACCCGTCGACACACATAAGAGTCAGCCAGCGCAACTAATGCTCTCGGGAGAGGACCAATTAAGCAGCGCGCGAATAATCCGCGCCCTTTATCGACCCCCATCTCTCTAGGCTAGTCGTGCTTTTTTCCAGACCGTTTGGCTCCGCGTTGTTCCAAGCTCTGCCGTATTAAGGCCTCGGGGGAGCCTCGAATAGAGGCATTAAAATACGCGCTTATCCAACGAGCTCGATTTTACACTGGAAAGCCGGTTGGCGCTGAAAATGCATAACGAAATCGAGGAAATTTCATAGTCGTAAAGATCAACGGCTCGTATAAATTTGATGTTATAAAAAAAAGGGAAAATAAGTAAATAATTGAAGAATCGTTTCGTTTAGCGCTATGATTATATTATTAACTCGTACTTCACAGCAGAGTCTCGATACGATCGCCACGATAACCGCATCAACTAATGCCCAATCTACCGACAGTTGACCTTTTTCACGATTCTGTCTCTCACGCGGGGGTAGTGTGGGAAAGCGAAAAGCCCGAGAAAGGTAAAAAATCTCAGCGAGCACAGATCGGAGGAGGTAATCTCGGCATTCCGATTGCGATCTACCCCGGTGTACTCGGCTTTTAAAAATAAGTATCGCGCGCTCACCCTCGAAAGTATGAGTACAGCGAGCGAGCAGCTTGGGAACTTGAGGGGGAAAGAAATGGACTGCTCTTCTTCCGGCGCGTCGCGTGTTGTTTTTTAATTTTCGGTTTGGAGAGACTCGCGTTGATGTATACGCTCGTGATGATCTGGTGATCTATTGGGATGACGCTGGATTGATTTGTTGAGGGTATGGGACTGTTGGATTTAGCGAACGAGCGATAAGTGGATGTTGCTTTAGTTATTGGTAAAGAGCGAATAATGACGAATATAGTTAACATTCCAAGCCTACTAATGGTCAGAGTAACAAAATTTCGACAGAACCCCTAAAACGATAAAAAATTGGTTTTCCAGACAAAAAAACTTTACTCGCAAAAAAAAATACACATCGATTACAATCGATAATAACCTAAGAACAAAAATATTAACTGCATCAGAAGCAGCAGCCTTCCCACGTCAAAAAAAAACCTCCAGCTAACGTACATGCGCTCACGAAGAGCCGACAGTCAAAATCAAAATCAACGATCCCCAATCCAGATGTCATCTGCATTATACGATTGGTAAAGCCGAAATAAAAAAAAAAGGATCATCCGTTGCTTTCTTATCTCGATTCGCGTATGATGCGGCAGAGATAAAGCCAACGACGTGTAATAACGAGCTCCCAACGTCAAAAACCAAGTAGCAGAGCGAGTCGAAAAGTCCCTCCTCTCCCTGCACACAATCCATCCACGGCGACAGAGAGAGAGCGCCCACAGGAAAGCGCAACGGGGGCGAAAAGCGAAAGAGGCGACGTTTTTTTAAAGCCCCCCGACCCTTTCCGCTCTCCCTCCTCGTCAGGCTGCCGTCGGCGTTCCCCTCTCCCTTTAATAAACCGGGCCCCGACGAGGAGGCGCTACAACTCGCTGCGCTTCCTGCGAGCGCTCCTCTCTCGCATCCGGGCGACTCTTCCCCTTCTCTGCATACACGTATACACGTAAATACGTTCTCGTCTATATGGGTGCGCGCAGTGGGAAAAAAGAGAGGTGAAAATCGGCTCTCCGAAATAAAAAAAAAAAAGTTCAACGGACGCGAGAATTTGGGCCCGGCGCGCGCGTGTCTGCTAGAGGGAAAGAAGCTCTCTCTCTCTTGGCGTTTGCGCGCGTGTCTGCGTTTTATAGCCGAGAAGGAGAGAAAGCGTGGCTTCGCTGACTCCGAGAGTCTTAGCGCTCGCGCCTCAGATTATTTCGGTCTTTCTTCCTTTCTTTCGTCCTTTCTTGGGAGGCGTGCGAGAGCAGCGAGCCGCTACTTGTCGGCTGTATATACTGCTAATTTGTAATTTATTCTAGATCCTTTGGACTTTGGGGATTACGCATCTTCGCTTGCAACTGTTGTTAACGGTTTTCCATTCTTTTTATTTCCGCTGCTGATGTGTTAATTTCTTTTTTCGCTCTGCTGGTAGGGCAACTGCATGGCATTGTTTAGCGGCAAAGCTTCATGGGAACGCTGCGGACACACGGTTTTCATTTGGGTTTCTTCAAATTTTGGGTCGAGTTTAGGTCGAATGCTCGATGATCGGCTGTCGTTGTACTTTCCAATAGCTAATAATCTATTGTTCATTTGTTAATGCTTGGCTATGGTGAACTGTAAAATTTGATTTCGTTGCGTGTAAAACAGGTTTGTTGTTTAAGCCACTAAAAATAAAATCGTCGACGCAAAAATAGACTCGTATCAGGCTCGTGTTTTTCAAGATAAAACTACGCACTCATATCTTATCTGAGATATTACGTTGTACTTTTCTAATCACCTTCACCTGATTAGTTTTTTTTTAATTTTGCAACGCCGGTTTATCCTTGAATTTTATTGTTACACGCAATCATCCTATATAGGTATAATTCGACGATTATACAAAATTAATTTCTCACGTTTTTTTCAAAATCTAATTTGCAATGTGCATTATCGAAAAACTACATTATTATACAGAAAATTCAAAATTAAATCTTATCGAAAAGTAATCATTATAAATCAGGAGTGAGAAAGAAGCCAACTTTCATACAAACACCGCGCACAGCATCAATCATTCGAGAGCACTGAAAACGTCAATTAATTTAATCTCCGCTCAAAGCCAAGATCTACACGGAAACGAAGTAGCAAAATCAACAATGCTCGGCTGGCTATTGCCAGCGCAATAGCAAGCTCTCATTCGCATCTGCGCAAAAGCCTTAGCCAACACACAACGAGAGCGTATAGCGCGTCGCTGGCGGTGGGGCTCGAAAATTGTTTCTTCGGAAATAGATTTGCGGCTAAAGGATATACATAAGCAGACGAAGACTGCGAGTGAATCGCGCGTGCCGTGCGATATATTCGCGCGCGTTCGATGCGCAACGCGAGCTTTCAGGATTAATCGAGAGGTCAGCCTCGAGTAAGAGATACATCGAGGTGTGCGCGTCTGTTTGTTTGCCCTCGAATCTCCTTCTTCTCTTATTCATCTTTGAAATGTTACTTCCTCTAGCGAGCTTTTACCAATCCTCAATAGAATTCATTTCCGACTTTCGAAATCCGGGGACTTCGCAATAATACGTTGCCTCATTACACTCCATAACCCATCTAATTAAGGATCTCATCTTCCAAAATTGACGAAATAAAAGATCGATTATGTTTTCAGGCTGAGTACCGACTCGGCCATTCATTCTCACGCGCTGCTCTGAGGGGGGAGGAAGGGGGATACAGGGCTCAGGTGTACAGGCGAGAATCGCTCGTTTCACAGTCGACGGAGTGTGCCGTCGTAGCGCAGCTGTAACCGTGGGCATTGCCAATCAATCGGCTCCACCCTCGCTCCCGTGAATCGATAAGCAAGGGAGGGGATGTGTGTGCAATGAGCGTCGTGGGAGGTTCTCGGCTATATCCCTGCGAATTTCGCACGCTGGAGTCTAGCTGGACTAGCGAATAGAGACTCTGCGTGCCTTGCGTAGAGAGAGGGAAGCTAGGGATCAGGAAGGGCACATAGGTATAGGCTCGAGAGGATGATGAAAAAAAGTGACATGGAAAGGTGCTACGGGACCAAGAGCCTGGAGGTATACGTATAAAGGACGAGTAAGGAGGAGAAGAGCGAAAAATTGGAGGAGGAGAGAGGGAGCCTGGTAGCATGTGCGGGCGCATTCAATACCCCCGGGCAGAATATAAAACCACCTTGGTCTCTGAAGATTCTAACAGGCTTGCGGGACACTCGGGGCCAACAAAGAGGAAATCCAAACTCGAGGTAGAGGAGGAGGGGAGAGCGTAGTAGGTTGAAGAGGCGTAGTGCTTATACCGGCCGGTAACGCAACACGTTTAAAATCCCGTATGTAACGTTATTCGGGACGGAGAGTCTCTTCTCTCTTTCGTTCGCGCAGAGAGAGAGAGAGAGAGTTTCGGTTCCACCTACGGCACGAGTGGAGGGTTACGTGCCGGATGTGACTGCGGGCGCTAGAGCGCATCTAGAGGGAGCGGGGAGGGCCGCGAGGACACGCGCTTCGTGAGCCGCTCGCGTTAGCCTGAATCTTATGGGATTAATATACGTGTGTGTGTAAGGGGAATCAATGAGGAGCATATCGGATGGATTTTAAACGCGATTGCTTCGATTTTGGTGTGCTCGATGGGTATGGAGATGACATAACCGTGCGAATGTGCGGTGAGCGGCTGTTGGGTTATTGCGAAAAAGGTTTTGTACTTTAAGTGTAATTTAAAGGGTAAAATTCGGATGTAGTTGATTTGGGTGAAATTTTGTTTGTTTATGCAAGCGGTTCGGGGCAAAAGTAACGGAAGTAGCGAAAAGGTAATGGGAACAGTAGCAAACGACCGACATTGTACGTGGAAGAGGAAAAAGTGCAGAGCTATACGCTCTCGATAAAAGTACAATGTTACAATGCTATCTCGAAAACTTTATCGTCTCGAATTGAATTTCAACGCTACCGACTTCTTTTTTATTAACCCATACGTTCCGTAGGCTGGTGAGATACGAGAAATGTTTTGATTTCTCCTCGGACTGACGCTATCTCAATTAGATTCGATTCCTACGGCAAACGCCACGTCTGTCTCTCTCGGAAGATAATTAATCGAATAACCGGTTAATTGATACATCTTCGCGAATATCGCGTGTCATCGATTTATCGATTTATTATTTGTTTACAACGAGGGCACGGAATAAAACGCCGGCACTTGCGCGTGCCGCTGCAACGTTTCAAAGTGCAAGCGTGAATAAGGAACAAATGAAAATAGAAGCGGCTTGAGCCAAGCCAAATGGCATCCATATGCGCTGCAGTGTCTATTAAAGTCGAAAATTCGTTCGACCAGAAATTTGTAAAAGGGGAAAATGAAAAGAGGTGTTTCATCTGAATTTTAGCCTCGCAATTAAACTTTACTGCGCCTCGAATGAAATACCTTACTCTCGCGGACACATGTGGCGGACGGGAGGAGCGCGCGAGTAATGAGGATTGTATCTCAAATAAATGTTTGAACTAATTTCGTAATGCTTCCGACGAATCCCGATGACGTGGACAGTGCGATATTGAGCTGGTTTGACCGTAACGACGTAGGTAAATAATTAAATAATGACGTTTTTTTTTCCAAGATCGTGGAAAGAAAAAGAAGTACAGGGGAGAGCTATGTGTCGGTGTTTATGTAGCTCGAGCTTTATGCGATATTAAATTTTACGATGTTTTTATTGACTTCGCTGGAAGTGCCGCTGTAAATTTGTTCTCAAAATTAATTTTGTAATTTAAAAAATTGTATTTTTTACGTTCGGGTCCTTTATTTTCTTCTTTTTTATTTCGGTGCGCTCAATCAAGATAAGCAGTCACGGAGTTACTTGTTGGATACAAAAATGTCCCTGTATTACTAATTTAAAAAAAAAATATAATGTATTCGCTCGATATCGAACTAATTGAACATGCAATCAAACTTCAAACTTTTTCTCTACAACTTTGAATTATTCCTCATAGTAAAGAGAAGATTGATGAATAAAACACACACATAAGATCACATTAATTGGACTAAACGCTCCATTACCTGTGTCTAGCTGCCAGCATGTTGATATAACTGCCAAACGATCGAAAAAAAAAGGTTGAACGCACTCTGCGTACTTTTCCCGGCTTATCAGCTCGCAGTCGACGAGCCGAAGAAAGAAAGCGAGAGTCCACGAGCAGCTGGAGGGGGAGGTCCAGCGCAGGTCACAGTATAAAACTCCCGAAGAGCACTGGCGAACAATGACCGCGTCGGCCGAGCGGCGGTGTACACAGAGAGGGAGAGGCCTCGCGCAGTATCTTCGAGCCGCTGCACTTATCGGCCTGCACTCGGATACAACGTTAAAGAGTAGAGCTGGGGGAGAGGGGAGGAAGAGGAGGCAGTCGCAGCAGCGAGAGAAAAGAGTGTCGAGGCCGGAGCAGACGCCGTCGGAGACTGACACGCTGCAAGCTCTCTCTCTAGCCTCCGAGCTGCAGCTTGCGGGAGGACGCATCTCGAGAGCGGGAGGGAGGACGGGTATATTTATAGGAGCTCGAGGGGGTATATAGAGGGGAGAGCGCTCGCGCACACACGCCTCTGTACGCGGAAACGGCCCAAAGTCGCGAGAGCTCCTCCTTCGCGCGCGGCTTCCTTGCCCCTGCCGAGTGATAAGCCCCTCGAGGGCCACCCCCCCTCCCTTTTTCCTTCTCTTTGGTGGCCCTACGTACTGCGCGAGGGGAGACGACTCTCCGAGGGTCTACGACGTTTCGTGGCTCGCGCGCATCTCTCTGTGTGTATGGTATACACACACATCTCTCAACCGAGTTTTAATTGGCTCGGAGTGTACTTTCTTTCTTTTTCTTTACTCTTTCGAGTGGCGCGCGCGTCACGAAAACGCTGCGCTTTAAAGTCAACGTCGTCTCTTTGCGTTTATTTTGTTTCTGTTTAGCTCCTTCTTTTTTGCTCCTGTAGTTTTTGAGGATTTTAAGCGAGCCGCGTTTTGACCGAGTTTCTATGGACGCGTTTTGAGTTTCTTTAGACGTACGCGACGGGAAATGTAATTTTTTATTTTTTGAAAGTTACTACGTTGAAAGGGGCAACGACTACCTCCAGACGTACATCCTTACACCGGCGTTCCGTTAAAATTCGAAATTCAAAGGCCAGTCAAAATCCAGCCTCCCCTGTACAGGCACCCCTTTACCAAACTAAAAAGTCTTAAACATTAACCATACGCAAATAAAAAAAAAGAAACATCAGCAATCCTATTAAGTCATTCCCCAATAACCTCCACGTCCTTCACACATACAATTTCCCATCGGATATGCACGTCTTCTTCTGCCAGAGCCCTCTCTCACAACCATCCAGGCTTGCCGCGAGCCCCTGCATTGTAATCCGCCAGCGAATGATTTACGCGAAATCGCATAATCTGCATTGTCGCTCCTCCGTCTCTCAGACAGAGAGAGAGAGAGAGAATGTCCCCCGTAGCCGCAAATTTACAACATCCGTCGTCGAGCGAGCTGCGCCTAATCCCATTGTATCGGATATACTCCGAGCGTAACAGGCGTCAATGTCCCTCGCGCGCGTCAATCGCCGCTGTCGTCTGCGACGAAGTGAGAGAGAAAAAGGGACCTGCCCTTTTTTGTCATCGCGCGCGTGCTGACCTCCTAAGGAATGCTTTCTTCGACGTTTACGACTTTTCGACGAACCTCTTCCTCTATCTCTCTGCGCTTTTCTCTCTCGCTGTGTGCGCAGCTCGTAAAAGCTGACGAACCCGCCGCGTAATACTCGGCAACGAGAGACGCGTCGCTTTTCCGGATTATTGTCGTCTTCACGTACGCCGCGCGCTCCTTCGACTCCGTACTCCTCTCCCAATGCGCCAGCCTTATATTCTTTATACCCGTGAACATTGTTGAAGCTGAATACGCGGGCTCCTCCGCACGTTAACCGGGATCGCTGATTATTTACGGCGACTGCTGGGCTGTGTAGGGCTTGTTTGCTCCTGCGACCGCGTGCCTCTTCTCTCTGTGTACTTTCACGGCTAACCTTTAGTATCTTCCCATACTGAATGACTGCCATGTTGGTCTTCTTTTTTGTCCAGCCCGGACCGCTCGTAACGGTTACTCGTAAAACTCTGTAAAAGAACAAGAAGTCGAGAAAGGCACAAAGTAGATTCGCAGACTACGATAATTCGTACGAATTCGAGGCTTTCTTCGTTCTTTTTATCCATACGCACTGCCCTGCCCTTACCTCTCTCATTCGCGCCTGCGGAACAATACAGTCGCACCGAGAGAAAGAAAGCTGCGGATGTAGAAGAGAGTGGAATCGAGGAGAACGAGCAAAAAAAGCCATTTTCCGAGAACGACGGAAAAAAAAGAAGCACAGAGTCGGTAGTGTAAAAAGGTCGCTGCATTAGCGGGACCAGTTGTGCTCGGGCACGTCTAGCTGCGGTATCCCATAGCGAGCGGAATCACCAGAGAGCGTATACCCATATAGGCGCACTCTCTCTTGACCGGACGTCGCGCGGTGCGCGCGAGTGATTTCACGGTCAACCGACTGACTACTCCGGACGCTCTCTCTCCTGGCCGTAGCAGCTCCTCCTCGCCGGCTATTATTTGCGTTTCGCTCGAGCGTTCTTACACGGGCTGTGATTGCGCCTCGCCTATATACACCGCTTGGCCGAGTGTAACCGAAAAAAAGGGGAGGGGGTCTTTTATCGAACCCACGTACCTCTCTCCCTCTTGTATAGCCCATACCTTCGGATTCTAGCCCCCTCTGCTTCTACACTTCTTTATTTTTAACGGGAACCAACGGATAGGGGTGCGTTAGTGTGCAGGTAGGCGATTTTCGGGCGTTTTACATTTCTCTTAATCACGTCCGGCACGCTCTGCTTTGAGGTCTTAACTTGCCCCCCCCCTCCCGTTGCCGATGTATCAGTACGGGGAAATCATTTGATTTAATTTTTCACGCTTTCGGAGCTTTTTCCGGTTACGTGTAATGCAAAAGGGGCCAAGGGGGGAAGGCTGTGCTTCAGGGTCTTGTATATGTACGCGTCGAAAGGGGTGCGGTAGATTTGAGGAAATGGATTTGCCGATCTGATTGTGCCTTGAATAAATTTGAATCAATTATCGGGGCTTACGCTCTTTTCTTTTCCCGGACCCGAGAGTAATTATGTTGCGGTAGAGGGGGGAAACGAATTTATTCGAATAATTTGTTGCAGCTGTTGTAGCGAGGAGTGCGTGTGTGTATGTTTTTTTTTTGTTACAGAATATTGTTTTATGGAAATTGCACCATATCCGAATGATATTCTACAAATGTTTTCAGTAAACTTATTATGATTGTTTTTGCCTTCGTATCTCACTACAGAATGACACAATAGAAGCGCGATAGGGTCAATAACACGGCGGATACGCGCTAAATAACAGTCGTCTGTTTTCTTAGTCCGCACAGTTAACGGCAGACAAGTTTCCTGCTTTCGGACGACCTAACGGTCACGCCGCCTTCGCAGTCGCAGTCGTTAATTTCAAATTTTTCGCTTGCTCATGATCCGGCCAAAAAAGAAAAGGAATTTAACTCCGTCTAGACGTTCACTAGCCGCCGCGTAATAAACCTAATAATACAAAAATAAAAGAGAACGGTATACCGAAACAATTAGGCGAGAGAGATATTAAAGCTCAACGTATACGAGATTACGTGGCGTTTATTATTTTTTTTTAGGAAAGAATTGTAGTGGCGCTTGTAAATACTCAGCTATCGCACAAAATACTTTCGACAGCCGGATATCTCCTTATATTAAACATACGTTACGCAACGAAATTAAAGAAACCATAATAATCATTCGAAAAACAAGCAGTAAGCCATCTATTGTAGCAAATGCAAGAAAAAAAGAAAAAGTCGGAGTATACAAGCTCGGCAAGCGTGAGATACAGGCTCGCCGACAGGATTACATACTCGTGCGTTACGCTCGTGTATGGGATGTGGTGCAGCGGTCGATGCTGTCCTGTTCTCTCTTCTTTGCGGTGCGACTCGCTTCGTCGATCGTGTCTAGCCTTTTCCGCGGCTTCTTCGCCTGTCGATGTACGCCGACCAGAAAGCGTAAGGATATACACGCGTGTAATCAAAGGCGAATCTCGTAATACCCGTAATGCAATATTCCACGTTATATATGAGTCTGAGAAAACACGAATTACCTGAGGTTAGCCGCATGTGCTGCCTATGGGGGAGTAACAATGCCTTTGTTGAGGTACCGATTTGATCACGTATATGCAAACGCGTGTGTCTTTTCTTATACACGCTCAAACATATTTTTATAGCGACGGATCGAGCGAAAATTATAAAAACAGACGGTGCGGTTTACGAGTTTGCCTTGGTGTACACTAATCTAGGGCTGTACGAAATCATCATTAAGCCATCATTCGAACCAACGGTTGAATATCCAATAAGCCCCCCCTAAACAATCAAAGGGAGAGAAAGGATCAATCGGATCCTCTTAGCGTATTCGTATTTATTACACGAGCGACGACATCTCCTGCAACGTGTCATCCTTTCTGTTCCTCGGTGTCTTGGTTTATTGATTACGGATCATCGTCGCTTCAGCCGCGCACTTATCCAAAAGGCAATGTTGAAGATTAAGCAAACAAGAGTGAGTAATTGTCGCTGACTGACGAGAAACCCCAAGATGTATACACACGTCGCTATAGGCTGCTTGTTTTTTCAAGGCCTCCAGTTCTCCTGCTGCCGATGTTTGTTTTAACTATAGAGAACGGAAAAGCCATAGGCGATCGGCGATGCAAAGACAGGCGTGCGTATACCTCTTCTCTGGAGTTTAGTCTGCAGCTTGCGAGTGTGCGGCTTGTTATTTTTATAACGTGGACTTTTCCGTGACGATTGTCAGTCTTCGTTACAGTTAAAACTTTCAACCACCAAGCCAACGTCTCTTAGCCTAACAATCATCCCCTGCTCTCATTTTATCCGCATAAAACACGTTTAAGAGCGACCGGATCGCGCGTGATAAACGACGATTTTAGCGAGTTTCTCCGTCGTTGTCACGGCTGGCTCGCGCCGCAAACCGTCATGTCCGCGCGCCCGCAACTCTCCGGTCGCATTGTGGTCGGGCTTGTGCTACAAGCTACACACGTATATTATGCCTCGACATCGAGTCTGGCGCACTCAATCACCTCTCCTACTCTGCCTCTCTTTCCAGAGAGAGCCGGGCCCCTCTCGAGCTTCCGGCCCCGGCGACTCGGGCTCAATTAAAGTCGCGCCCTACAACAACGCCTTTTCCCTCTAGCCCGAACGAATAGTCGCGCGTATTATACACACCTCTAGTCCGTCCCTCTCTCGGACACACACTCGAAATGACGAGAGCGACGCGCGCCATTTGCATAAATAATGCGAGAGGCGTTCGCTCCTCGAGAATACTGACCCCCGTCCCTCTCTGGCCTGCACTACTCTTTTGTGTATAAGGGAACACACGGGGCAGAGAGTGACCCTCGCGTTGTTTGCTATTCTCTCTAGTATACACCACATATATAAAGCGGATTCGCAGCTTCTCTCACTCTCTCTCCCTTTTTCTCTCTCTGCGGCTTTATAAAACAACTATTAGTGTCGTCTCGGGGCGCTTATATGCCGACTATTCACGCCTTTTCGCGGTTCCCTCCCTTCCTCTCTCTCTTGTAATGGAATTCGTAATTCAATGGAACTTGTTTATTCAGCGAGCAGCCAGCTTTTGCATCGACTGGGCTCTACGTCTTTTAAAAATAAATTTGTTTATCTTTTTTTCCCCTTTCCCTTAGTATAGCGCTTTTACTGAAAATGATATTATTGTGAGTATACACAAAATATTAGCGTGTTTTTCACGAAGAATGTATAAAATCGTATTCCTTTATTGCAGCGATCCATCGCGGATTCGACAGGACGTTTGCAAATCGTCAAAGCACAGCTCTATTATTTACCGATTTCAACCTGGTAAGTTCCAATCTTCGTTATAAATATCACAATATTCCATTTTATGAAAATAACTACAATAATCCTCAATACTCGAAATTCAATCTCGCCGCAACCCTAGTCTCTCTTTGCCCCTCTGCACGTACAATCAATCATTTCCGTCCAGCGTAAACTCGTTCCACGCGCGCCGTCCAGTTCCTCCGCGAGTCAACCGACTTATTCAAATAATCACGTCGACCGCGTGTGCGCGCCCCCAGTCAAACGTCATTTTTATTTATCTACAAAGCGTGAAGTTTTACGTATCGCCGCTCTAGAGTCACCCTTGCCCCCGGTGACTCGCGCCTTTGCCCGGGAGAGTCCGAATAAAAAAAGGGAGCCCTGGGGTTCAAGAGGGCACGTGTGTGTACACAGACCGAGCGAAACTCGATGCTACATAATCGTCGACGTCGGCGTGTAAAACGCCATTGTCGGATTGGCCGCTGAGCTAATATCACGTCGTGTCTAACAAATGTATATAGCCTCGAGTGGACGAGGCGCCCTTATGCAGATGAGCCGGTCCGGTCTATTAGCTGCTAAGATCCCGGGACTGTTGCTCTCTTTTTTTTCTCGTTCTTAATTTAGAGTGTCCTAACCGCGGGAGGTGGATCTAATAAATTTGTTTTTGCGTTTGGGAATTGAATGGGCTTTTATGTAAAAGATGACGTTGCGCTTGTGTTTAGTGTAACGTATATATATAAAGCTGTTTATTCGAGGAACGAGAAACGTAACAATATTTCTTTTTTAAACTTATACTTTTAATTTGTAAAGATAAAACGACTTATCAATTCCATGTTGCAATATTAAACAAAATGAAACGAAAAAGGTATTATACAAACAGCGATACAATCGCAAAGGTGCGAATTGAAAAAGCTCAAAACGACAAACTGACGTCAATTACCAGCAAAAACATAAAAAAAGGAGGGTTAGAGGGGGGGGGGGGCAGGAAACAATTGAAAAATTGCGCGTACACACACCGAAGCGTCAGTGCAGACAATGAGCCGGCAGCAGTAAGTTTATCGAGTGAGAGAAAGGTATGAAATAAAGCGCTCGCGCGCGAGTACATCGTTGTAAATAACCGATTTTTTGTCTTCCGCAACGCCCCTAATTCCGTAACTCGCGAATTCTTCGAGCCAGCCGTTACCGGCGCACAAGCCCCGCACGTAGGTGCGCTCTGTACCCCCATATAACAGATGCATGTACATCCCGTAACACTTCCCTTTCCTCTTTTTTTTATCCCCCCCCCCTCCTCAAACCCCTATCATCTCGGTACTAAACTTGAGCATTTTATAGACTGTGCCTAACGCGACACAAGATTTTCGGTCGCGTAAACGACGCAAAGCCAAGAGGGTCACCCCACACACACACACCCTTTTTCGCGCACCTCGTTTCCCCTCCCTCTGTCCTGCTCTTTTTTTTTCATTCCCGAAACTATGACTCGGACGATATCCGAGGAGGCGCGAGTGTCGATCAATTTTTTTTTTGCCGTAGCACACACGCGTCACGCGTGTCCCGTGCATTAACAGGGAACAATGCGATCCGTAAAAAAAAAGGAGGGAGAAAGTCGCCGTGGGCTCTTGACATTTTTGCTGCGGGGACGTAATAATGGAGAGCGGAAGAGTCGGATGATGTGATCTGTCAAAAGTGAGAGGATGGTTATATTGCCAGCAGCAGCAGCAGTAGGCTTCAACGTCCGCTGGTTATACACGCCGCATGACGTTCGCGTTTTTTTTTCTCCCTCTCTCTCCTCTTGGTTTTATTGCTCAGTGTAGTATGTGACAAGCGGCGCTTTAGCCGATGGCCTTTTACATTTGTTACGTTCTGTCGGGTCGGTTCTTTTCCTCCGGATTCATCATCAATTTTTCCATCGATAACTTCGGCATAGCGATGGCGTACGACAGAGCCGTTACTCTCTGAAAAGTTTAATAGAGTCGTTGTCGGCGTGCAACAATTCCATTCGTTCGCATCTCGAAAACCGGACTCTTTTTCGCGCCTCCTGAACTATAGATGCGTTTTCGGACACACCTCCTCTACGTATACACGTATATTCAAAATACAATCGTCTCTGTATAGATACAGATCAAAGCTCCTAATGGCCTGTTTCTAGGACTCGATTTGCGGCGCGTTCTAATGTACCCGCTCGAGAGCAGAGGCACAATAGGCGGCCGTGGACATCTGCCAAAACACTCGATAATGGGAATCCGGCAGCCGGCCTCGTGTCGGCACGTCATTCGCAAATGAAGAAGCGCGAGAGGCTGGCCGAAGGCGCGAAGTTGCCTATATAGACCCATCTATAGCCGCAGCACTTGGACGCACGCGATCTTCCCTCTACGCTCGTACACATCTGCTAGATAAGCGGACTCTCGGCTGCTGCTCCCTTTTCTCGACTATAATGCGCACGCGAGAGGCAAGAGCTTCTCGTGAGCGATAGAGAGAGAAAGGAGACAATGTTTTCGGCGCCGGAAGGCCCAGCTGCTGCTTCTGAAGTCTCAAAGAAATTGCTCGGACCCCGCGAGTCTCTCTCTTTGTGACCCGGTTTCTTCCCTCTCCCCTTATCCCGGGGACAAAGAAACGCGCGAGAAGTCACAGAGTCTCTCTATTCGCGGCTTGGGCTATACTCGCTTTGACGAGAAAACTACGCAGAGCGGAGCTACCTTCGTTTTGCCTCGAGGTAACTTTTTCTTCTTTTTTTTTTCCTTTTTGACGAGGACGAAGTTGGAATATATTTTGGACGAACAACCTCGTCGGCTTCTTTGTCTTTGAAGCGCTAAAGGGGAAACGTATAGCGCGGCCTGGTAAGGCTGACTCATTGGAATGCGAGTGGAATCAAGCGCGCCACTGGTGCTAGGATGGAAATTTGAAGGTTCCAGGCTTTTTTCTTTAATTGGATGATTCTTGCTTTCGTCGTTAATTTATGCTTTATGGTCGAGTTGTCGAAATTGGGAAGACTAATGCGCTGTTTATCGTTAGCCTTGTTTGGGCTTATTTTTTAGGAAGATTTTGATTATGTTTGTTTCAATGTTTATTGCTTCGATTTGATATTGTACAGTACACGTGACACTTAATTATTGTGATCCTAAGAAGTTTTAATAATGATCTTTTTACATTTATTTAAGGCACTAAAATTTGAATAAACAATTGCAATGAATAATATACACAGGTGCTTACTTGTAACATCGGTATTTCGAAACTATTCGTAATATAAACCGTAAACACAGCAATACGCGTGAAAAGTCGATGTCTCCATAGTGTACGTGGTGTACGTATCTCTTTGTGCATCCCAGAGAAATCCCATTTTCGAGTCCATAGACTGACTAGCCTTTTCCATTATGGTAACAATCACGACTATTCTATATCTGAAATATTGATTTTTTTTTAAAATCTACTTTCTCCATTACCAAACGAAACCTTGAACACTTACCTATCAAAGTTCAAAGCTTGAATTTTCTTGCGTATCTCAGCGGCCGTGTCGACGCAGACTCTGCCGCATTCTTTGGGATCGTAAGAAAAATTTTCCAGCTTCTCGTTCATAACCGCTTCCACGAGCTTGCCGACCGGTTCCACTTTAAAAGCGTTCTTCGATTCCAGCCTATAGCTATTCTGGTATTTAGCTATCTGCGCCTACATCCAGAAGCACAAAACATTTCATACCGTGTCGAATTTTCCAAAGAAAAAAGAAAAACAAAGGAAAAACAGTCACTCGAAAACACAAGTTGATAATACACTTGAGACTAAAACTCACCTGATTGTTCTCACCACTTGGTTTGTCAGCGATTTCAGTATGCGCCGGCATAATTCGCTCCTTCTCATTTGGTCGGCCGGTTGGCTCGGTTGAAACTTAATTAAATTTATATGCGGATTCGAAGTTATTCGACCCAGCGAAGACGAGCAACGATGGACGTGCACCTGCAGGCCGCGAGTTGTGCACGCTCTCTTTGCGCATGTGGCTAATACTCGAAATCATTGTTTCCTAGTAACCGGATTTTGATGGATCGATTGCACTGCATAGCCCGCGAGCAGCTCTCCCGATACCCACACAGAGAGTAAACTCAATTTAAATATCCTGAACCCAAAAAGAAAAAAACAATAATCCTTTCAATAAGCGCAAAATATTTCTTTTGGGGCGAAATTGTCATCCAAAAAATAACGTACATGCGCGCGGCACAATAAGGTAAAGCCGGTAAGGCCCCCCCTGAGCTCGGAATCACTCTGTAATCTACAATAAAGTCCGAACAATAAAGAAATAGCCGGGGCGTATTTATAAAACGGAGAAAACAAAGCAAGCATCGCGTGCATCAACAAAGAGCCATCGAGACATGTATAACGCGGGCCAACGCGGTAATCGACCGGAGCAATAGAAACAAAATCGAAAGAGAGAGAGAGGCGCGCACGCGTCTCTACCCCTATCGTTCGTCACTCAGGCATGCGAATAATCAATTTGCGCGTAAGCGCAATCAAAGCCACTCGGTATACAGCCTGCAATTAAACATTCCCGCGTCTAAGACCGAATGAAGCCGAGCGTATACGCAGAGGCGTATTGCGCAGCTGGACTCTCTCTCTCTCGCTGGGGCCACTCCTTCTTCTTTTCCTGCGCTTCCAGATCCACGAATTTCTATTGCCGAGTGCATAAACGACCGACACGCGCGCGTGTATACATATCGCAGACTCATCGGCCGCTCTAGCCGTGTAATTAAGCGCACCGCCCCCTGGGCGCGCTAGAGCCCTGGTCGCGTGCGCTTGAGGGATATATATATATATATGCGGGCTGTGTGTATTGTATGCTCTCCCTCGATCTCTACCCCCCAGCGACGACGCTACTGCGCGCTGGCTTACGTTTTTTTTTCCTCCTTCTCCTCGCCCTCGGCCTTTACTCTTTTGCCGTCCAGGTGGCATCGGTACGTTACGGATGGCAGGGTTTATGGTTTCGAACTGGCCACGGGTCTGTCTAATTTGCGCCGATTTTGAGAATGAGCCCGACTGAAATTGCGGAGGTTGTATTTGAGGGGGAGCTTTGGCTTATTCTTCGGTAATTTGGTCTAACTGGGAATTTTTTAATTTTATTTATTTTATCTTTGTGTCAGAATAATGAAGTTTTAATACACGAGTTCAATTAAAAATTCAATTAAAAATTAGTTATGCTATTTTAAAAGATGAGAATCGATAAACTTCCCACCCTCGTATTGGTCCATCAAAGTATCTGCTTTCGATAAATTTTTCGGCAACGCAGACCTCCTTTTACTGCCATCTAGTGTCCAAAATCTAAAACTGTATACGTGAGTTGTTTTGATTTTTTAGTAACTGCAACAGTAATGTTGACGTGCTTTTTATAAGTCATTGAGCACTAATAGAATAAAAGCTCATGGCCACGGGGTATAAAATATCATTTTGATAACAAGAATCATATTAACAAAAATTCAATAGACCAATCGGTATACTTCTTTAAATGTAATAAGTAGATACACCTATTGCATATTTAATTAAAACCTTCTGCCCAGTTAGCACAGTTTTTTAAAGTTGCCATTAAGATATGAATTAGAAAAAGTTGATCTTGAAGAAGTTTTTGTGGTATCATAGTGCCGGTATTAAGACTTTTTTTATAGCAATATTGAAAAATTAACATTTATCATGTTCAATTAAGAGTACACATAAATAAAAAAGGAATAAAAAAGATCATTCTCAATTGAAGTTAAAAGACAAAGAGTATATATATCATCAGGCTAGAACCAACTACAAAGAAAACAACTCGGGGATACAAAAAAATTTTCAATTCTTTATTATTATTATTAATATAATCATTATTATAATCAATCTTTCAAATCCTAATCTAGTTTTGTTGACTAGAGCATTGTCTTCCTTAACCATATTACAGCATAACATACACGTAGGAGCTGGCGGCCGGACTCTCAACATATAAAAAGCAGTACGCGGCCGCTCGATTGTTTATTTTTTATTATTTTTTCTATTTTTAACAATTAAAAGGAAAAGCGCTACGATTAATTAATTAGTCTTTGGAGGCGCTGCATAAGCCGCTTCTGCGACCGTGGATCCGACGCTCGTTGAGCTTGCGGTGTAAGCATAGCAACGCGAAGCCGCCGGCGAAGTGAGCTTGCTCGCCAAGCCCGTCGATCTCTCGGCGAGATAATCAACATCGCACACCCTCAACGTCAATCGCGGAGATATCGACAGGTGGTATTTTTAGCGGCCAAGCTCGCTCGCGTTCGACTCGCGTCGCTTTTAAGTGCATTCCGTGACATAATAGTGTGTGTGTGTGTGTGTGTGTGTTCTCGTTGATCGGTGCAATATTGGCGGTGAAGAATTGGGTGAACAAATCGAGGTTTTACATGATTTTGGATACATTAACGATACAACGATAATGAGCCGTTACGTTAAAAAAAGAAAAAAAAATCAACAAAAGCGGAATATAAAAATTAATTAAAAAAAGGAATGTACAGGGTTTATCATGATCGTTGAGTTTTGATTTAGAGCGGATGCGCCGCGGCCTTCCAGCCTGTATTCCGGTGCGCGTGCGTGATGCCGTAAGCCCCGCGCAAGAAAAGAGATAGCGGAATACAGGCGGGAAGGAAGGCGCTTGGCATTCTACATCGCGTCGGCCGTTCCACGAGGATACTACTTAAACCTCCATCGATTTATCATTACGCAAATGATATTATTTACAAGGCATATGATTATTACAGTATACATGATTTTGTTTTCTCCTCCACTCGCGCGCTCTTTCTCTCCCGTCGGTGCGCTCCCTATAGCGCTAACAATGCGTTCACGTACATGATGTACACATACACATAAATATAATCTATATTTGTTAAAGCGATCCGCTCGAGCGGAACATTATATAAATATACGCGCTGAACTGTGCGGGCGAGCGTACGAAGGTGCGCGCTCGCTATTAATTCGATGGTCTATACAAAAGTGATCAGGCGATTAATGTACATTGGGCAGTCTCGTTTGACGATGTTGTAGCTACTTTGGCGACGAGTGGACTTTGTCGCCGAAGCTCGGCTGTGCTGGTGGCGACTGCTGGTTCGGCTTGATCTCCGTCAGAGCGCCGGAGCTGCTGGACTTCTTGCCGGACTCGCTGGTCTTTCTCGATCGCCAGTAATCTGCAATGACAAAATCACGAGAGCATTAGTATGGAGATCGTATTATTTATAGATATACATTATTTTTGTTCTGTATAATACATAAGGGTCGATCATAGCCGGCAAAAGTGGTCAAGATTATTCTTTATTAGCATTACAGAAAGCGAGCGATATTCAAAGCGTCACTTCAAGCTCGAGAAAAATGATGGTTAAAGGAGAATCATTAGTCAATGCCTCGAACGAGCAAGAGACCAACCTGCGCTCATCACCAAGCAGAGTTTCCAGAAACCTTGGGAAAGCGAGCGGAGGGACACAAAGCTCGTGACCGTCTCCCCCTTGCGCTGGAAAAATAGTCAAACACTAAAGCGCGCCCCTGCGACGTTATTTTGCGCGGGGGGAAAAGAGAGAGAGAGATAGAAAGAGGGACCGAGAAAGATCGAGAGACGTTTTCGCGGAGCTTGTGGTAATTTTCACGACAATAGATGGCCAGGGGACACTCGGCTTTGGGCTCACAGGCAACCTTTTCTATTCGTCTTCCTTTGCTCCCCCCCCCCCCTCGTCCATTACGGCTCTTTAAGCGACGGATCCGAGGCGCAGGTCGACAGGCACGTTCGTCGGCTGATGCCTTCGACTTGCGCGCGTGCCCCGCGTGTGTGCGCGCCCCCCTTTTTGTTTTTCTACATCGCTCTCGGATGTCCTCCCCGGTGCGATGTTGTTTCAAAACGGGGTAAATCACCTGGCGCGAGACTTTCTCCCGTGGGAGACTTGAGATTTTTATTTTCTTTCTTTTTTTTAATGCGACAGAGGAGTAACTGAGTGTTCAGTTTTGGTAATTGTAGAAGATTTCACGTTTGAAATGGACCAATAACCACGAGATTTTCCTTAAACTCCGCTCTCGATCTACTTGCAACCTAAAGACACGGTCTGCATGTTACAAAAAAAACACGAAGGAGAATATATTCGTCCAACAGAGGATCGTGAGCTCGCTGTATCTTTCTCTCTCTCTCTCTTTCTTGTCCTCAGTCTTTTTATTATCCCAAAGCAAAAGGGAGAAAGAGAGACGCGGACGACAGGTGTGCGCGTGGATGGCCATCGGGCTCCCCAATCTCTCTCCCTTAGCCTGCTCGTATATAGTCTACACACGAGCCCTTTAAGACGACGAGCATTTCTAACCGAGCGACCAACGCTTTTGCTCCTGGGCTATACACTCTTGGACGAGAGAAAGAGACGCACTCGTTGCCAACCTATTAACAAACTGATTTTTTTTTTCTCTAAAAGAGGAGGAGAAGTTCGGCGCGTGGATCGGCTTTTTGCTCTTGGCAAAGGGAGGGGTAGCAGGTGTGCGCGAAATTCGGATGCGCTGCTTGTCCTCCTCCTCCTCCTTCTTAGACGTCTCGAGGCTGTACGGATCGCAGAAGCGAGAGATGCATCTCGCTGGAATTTTACGAGCAGCCGGGCTACAATGTACCACTCCCTCTCATACGTGAATTTCGATTTTTCTTATTTTTACATTCGATTGTTCGGTACGTCTGTTTTATACTCGAGTCTCTAAACAATAAATTTCTAATACACCGACTTTTGCAATGAAAAATCAACGGATACTTGGCAAATATTGGAAATTCGTCCTTCGAGTCGCGAGATAAGACGAGGAAAAAGGAAAGTTTCGAGAAGAAAAAAAATCTCATCCCGTCGTAAATCCCTCGCGAGGAGGAAGCAACGCGTTTCGTTCCAAAGACGGAAGTGTTCTAGCGCGATAGATAAAGACCGGCGATAAGATATATACGAAGCCCAAGAGCATATAGCTTTTCCCCAACTTCCCTTTTCTCCCTCGCAAAACGATATTCCGCAAACACACCTATACCTACATCGTATAGACCGAGCGAGGCATGCGTGAAAGGCCATAGCAACAGGCAGCAGCCTCCAGGTCTCTCTCTCTCTCTCTCTCTCTCTCTCTTTTATCTCCTACACCTCTGCGGGCACACACCTCTCTCCAAAGTCCAACGGTCGCGACCATCTGGCGCGTGTGGAGGGCCGCCGCGTGAGAAAGTTTCTCCAAACGCACGCGCCCGAGAAAATCGTAGGCGGCAGGTCCTTCGGCCTATACATACAGGCAGATGAAGCTATGTGCTGCAGCCTCTCTCGCTGTCGTGTCGTCTGCCATCTGTTTCGTATGGGCCTTTAAAATCACTTATCGCTAGGGCCCAGCCTATGCGTGTTTTCCTACAGCTATTGTCGAGGTATAGCCACAGCACAACCTGCTAACCCGCTGCGCGCGATCCCGTGGTAGGTTAGCAACGCGAAGCTCTCGGGTACAACGCGAGAGAGAAAAACGGATAAATGGTACGCAGAGAGCCACGTGGCTCCCTCCAACAGTTTGCAGGCGGTTATTTAATTTCATCAAGCCAGAACTGCGCTTATATCCGACGTGTATATATCAATCGAGCGATATACTTTTGTAAACCTTTTTCCCACGTGGATGATGAGGCAGAATTTTCTTTCGCTCTCTTACCACTACAACGGAATAATAATGACGCGACGGCTTTGGAGTCTCGTCCTAAGCAGCATGCAAATGAATTCTTTACAGACACATTTAACCAATAAGAAAAAGCAGCCTCGGTTTTTTTTTTTAAAGAGCAGCAAGGAAACGTAGCAAAGAGCACAGATAATAAACAGACCGAGAGAACCGTTTTCCATACGTAGAGCCGCTGCTGTGCCGAGAAAATATACCGAAAAGCGAATGAAAGAGGAGTAGCGCGCAGTTTGGCGACGTAGAATACGCTTAGAAAGAGAGAGGGGGGGCGCGTTTACAATAATAAAAGACGCACTAGCGGGGCCTTAGGGCCTACACTGCGGAGGGAAGGCTTTCCTTTGTCGTGCGCGTACGCGCTTTTCCTTGGAGGCCGTCGCGCGCCCTCGGATCCTTTTTCCTTGCTCGCGGTCCTTCGGGCCTCGCGATCACAATGTGGAAGAAAAGGGACGAGAGGGGAGGGGGCTCCTTTCTTTGCTCGCTCCGCTTTCTTCGCTCGTTTTGTAACATCTCTCACCTGTGCACGCACGCACAGAATGGCGAATGCAAGATCGGCGGGAAAGTCGGGTACACGCGTATGTGTGTGCGAGAGAGCGAGCTGATAGGGAGGGTGACGCGTGCGTACTAGAGTTGAGAATTTTTCTATCTCGCGCGGAGGTTCCTTTCTTTTGTCGCGATTGGGATGAAAAATGGGGAGGCGGCGATGGGGAAAGGTCGACGGCGAATTTTCTATTGTCGATCGTTGTTGGGAGACTCTCTGTATACGGAGTCTTGGTCTCGCGTGTCGGCTTACGCGATTTGCGCGTCGGAAATTGAGGCGTTTAATGTGCAGTAAAGTCTGGCCTCGTATAACAAGTTGTTTTATAATTTGATAAAAAATGATCTTTTCTGGCTTATAAGTGTTTCGGTCTTTGTAATACAATAATATCGTAAAGGTGCGAGGGCATCTGGAAAATCCACGGGATGAAAATGGAGACGGCAATCGCCAGCGCTTCAGAGAGAGAGAGAGAGGCCTGGTAAATCATCGCGATCGACGCGTCGAATAATCATAAAAGTCAGACCGCTTATTTTCCCAGCTGCCTTACTTTAGACGGCCCCAAGTGTCTTTTCTCCCCGTCGCCGCAAACATTAAAAATTAAACAAACGCCACGGGGTTGTAAAGTTTGGCAATGAGCGTGAAACGCCGACTCGTAAAAACCGGCCGTAAACGTCAATCGGGGAAAAGCCCCGTATAGAGTGCTCGGAGCCTCTGGGAAATACCGAGACGCTCAAATGATCTCCCTTCCATAGGATTTCCATCGCTCGCGGTAATACGTCTACGGGAAATCTCAAAGTTCCCGAAGTGACATTAACGAGGCGGTAATAAAATTTTCTCTCTTTGCGCCGGGAGGACATTATACCATGTAGCCAGCAGTCAGTATATGGATAGTTTGGTGAATAAGGAGCATGAGAAGGAGGCCTGTGCCGGAAGGACGGCTGCGTGTCCGCGGCTTTTACGAGCGTTAACTTAAAGACGAGAGAGAGAGAGAGAAAGATGGAGTCCGAGGTGCGAATGATTTTTACGGGGCCCTCCTTACGACGTCTCTCATCTGCTCGCGCTCTCGTTTCATCGAGAGACTTTTCGCCCTCTTCCCCCCTCGCGCTTTCCCGAGAGACCTTTGTCGCGCTATTCTCGCTGATCGGCGCTCTTTATTCTCGGGATCGACGGGTGGCAGGCTCCGTAACTGCCTTAGCGACACTTTTTATTCTCTCCGTCGCTCGTCTTAGAGGAGAGCTACAAAGGGACCATCTGCGGATGGAAATCGAGGGAGGAGGGCTTGCGATTAAGGGAAAAACGACAAAGACACTCTCTTGGCGATACTGCGCGCGGAGCCGACGCCTCGGCAGAGACAAAGGACACAGTCTCGAAAACTCGATGGCAAATTTGTGGCGATTTAATAAATACGCGCTGCGAAAGAAAATTGATTGTTGCTCTGGTATCTCTCAAGGCAGAGTGCTCTTATTGCTACGTATGGTAATTACTATGATTGGGAGGAACGAAAAAAGGCCACTTAGTGGTCTCGCGTATGTGCGGGCTGGACAGAAAGAAAGAGCTTTAAGAGGCATAGATGCGCGCAGAAACGACACGTTCCGAGTTTAACGGCATCATTAAATTTAATCCCTTCTCCGAGAGATAACCGACGTACCGAGCAAGAGGAAGAGAGCGTGGAAAAAGAGAATCACAGGACGTTTGGGAACGTGGAATTATAGAATTGCGCGGAGGATGATTGTAGGGAAGTTGGGATCGTTTTTAATTTTACTCCGCTCTCGACAATTACAATTATTCGAATCTCGGACTCTCTTTTGGACGCCTGAGTTTGTAACAGAAAAAATTTATAGCTTATTTTCCAAGTCGCGAGTTGTTGCGGTTTTTACGAGGCTAAAGCTTTAGCGATGAGACCCGACGCATTGGTATTACCTTTGGCTATTGATTTTTATGATCTCGAGCATTTGCGCTGCATACTGATTATTTATTTAATTTTTTTTCCAAAAAACCCAAGATTTCCTGCCGTCTTACAAACCCGTTGCGTGTAAATCTCCAACGAGACGATAATAAAAAAAAAAAAAGTAACGAGACGCAAAGGAAAAGTACGTTTCTCAGCCCCTATAAAGAAACCCGTCCGATGGAGGAGCGCAGATAAGACGAGTGAAAAATCGGCCAGTATGCCTCTCTCGCGACCTTCCAAGCTTTCTCGGCTGGCCGAGCGACTTAATCGTGGGAACAGAGGGGCAGGTGTCGCAGGTACATGCTCAATCGCGTTGCAGGTAATTGCCGCGCAGGAGAGAGAGTAAGGGCCGAGACGTGATTCGCGCGCGTGCAGGATGTACGCGCTCGTTTCCTACAGACGAGCTATGCGCGGAATTCAGAGCTGCTCGAACAGGGACAGGTGTGCAGCGCTTGCGCACGCACCTACGTCCTTACAAACCCGGTACTCTTGCGATTCGCCTGGGTATTATCAAAAGCGCCGATACAAGTTGTGCGCGTCAAAGGTCGTAATAGCATAGCAACACTCGGAAGAAATAGTGTACGAGCGATCGAGATGTACGTCTCACACGTGATCGGGTAAAAATTTATTCGTCTTCCGGCGGATCGGTTGGCTTCAAAGACCTCCCGGGAGATAGAGGGTCTTAGCGAAGTCCATCTTACGCGAAGTCTGGGGAGAATCCGGCGTCTCGGGGCATCCGCGGAATGCATCCTTCTATACGCGACTTCCGGCGCGACTTTGGAGCACAAAGGAGAACCGAGAGAGAGAGAGAGGCCCTTTTGGAGCGAGAAACGCCGTTGAGTCAGAAAGTGGTCCCTTTTTAGCGTCGCATGAGTCAAACCTTAGGCTATACACGTGGCATAGGTGAGAGCGCGTGTGACTCATAGAGAGAAAGGGAATCTCGAGACTTTACCCCTCCGTCTCTCTTTTGCAGGGGAGCGGGATGGATTCGGCGGATGACTAATCGCGAGAGAGAGAGAGCAAGTCTCGACCGGTCGAGATGAGGAGGAGTCCAGACGATTCGCGTCTCGACCTGCGCGCCCAGGTATTCGTTTTCTTTTCTTTTTTACAGGGGAGAGGGTCAGCGACGAAAAAGGCTGCCGGGATGCGCGCGTTGAATCTCGGCCACGAATCGGCTGTTGTTGCATCAGATTATTAGAGGAGAACAAACTAATTGGCGAACTAGCGATCTCGTTTAATATCACCAGTCTATTCGCTACGATGTTAACTTTTCAATGTTGATAAAATCGTCAATAGTTTAACCCTATGTAACAAACAAATCTAATTAAACGTAGTCCACTTTTACATTCTCCAATTCTATTCTTTTGAATTCGCGTGTCGCTCTCGCTTCTACATCTCTAAAAATACGAAGAAGCCCCATTATTCGCGAGCCAACCTTCCAGACGCAGCATCAGCCAAAGAAAACAAGCAGCCCCCCTCCTCTCTCTATTCCGTCTATAACAAACGCCTAGAGCTTCCTCGGTACACTCTGTTACCCCATCTCATTGTATACCCGTGCCGAAAATAAGCAGCGCAACAATCGCGGCGCGCAGGAATAGAAATCCCGCTCTCCTTGCACATCCGCATATTAGAGGCCGCTATATGTATAGTGTCGACTTTTCGTGATCCAGCCACTATAATGCGGACGCGACTAATTGAAGGGTTTCTCATGACGAGGGGCTTATAGGATGGTGACTAAAAGAGAGGGAACAAAAACCGAGAGGAAGGAAGTATTGGCGAGAGAGAGAGAGAGAGATGCGTATAGAGAAAGAGAGGAAGCAGCGTGTATATATCCAAGGGCTGCAAATGATACAGGCGCGCGCGCGCGTGCGCTTAGGTAAAATGTTGTGGCGATGCGACCGGCACACCTGCGTCGGTCTCTCCTATTATCCGAGAAGAGGCACGTACATAATGCCGCTGGTGAATCGCATTTAGTTTGCGGAAATCGCCGAGCGCAGCTTCGCACTTGATTTCGCCTCCCGAGTACAATGGGGCCTCCGAGGGGAAAGAGAGAGAGCGTATTGTGCTCTCTTTGGCCCGTATGTATTGTCCGTTAATTCGATTTCGCGTTATATGAATTTATCCGAACGCGTTGCGTAACGTAACGTTGAAAGTGGAATGGATCGTTCGAGAGCGTTTACGCAGGAGGGGGGGGGTCGGGGAGGAGCAGTTTGACGTCAAGTTGCCGTGGAAAAATTCAGGGCCATTAACTGCGCATTAAAAACTCATCGAAAGAGAGAGCGCCTCTCGGCCTTCTCTCGATTGGTCACACGGGGAAACATCGCGTAAGACAAGTAGTCAGGAACGAGCGCAGGAGAGAGAGAGCCTCTTCGTTCTCTCCAATCTTCTTCTCGAGATCTCCGAAAGGAGGAAAAAAAACAGTAAAAGAGGGGAGGGGTGAATAGGAGCGTGGCGGAAGATGGGACTCTGGTCCACGCGCAAACTATACGCTTCGAAGAGAGAGAGAGACGCAGTGTAGAACAGAAGCGGAGAACGAGAAAGGCGGGAAGACGAAGCGATAAATATGTTAAAGTCGGAGGTACATAGAGGGGAAGGTATAGGGAAGTGAGGAGGGGGGGGGGGAATGTTACCTTTTGAGGGGACGCGGTGAAAGTGTCTCGCGCAGGCATTTCCCGCGAGCGCACGTGCGCGCGCAAGTATATGAGTAATTCTCGTCGTACCTTGAGGCCCGCGCGCCTGCAACACCTCAGCCCGCCTTGCACGCGCTCGTGGCCTGTATGAGCCGACTTTCCCGCCAAAATACAGGGGCCCGAGTCTTGACAAAATTTTGCCAATTTTCTATGTGTAAGAGGATGTAGGCGCGCAAATGATGAACTCCGGTTTTGTTTGTCAAGATTTCAGGCTCCTGGACGTGCCAATTTTAGGCTCCACGTCGTCTGCGGCAACGCTTTGGGGTGCGGAAGGCGGCTCGACGCTCACTGAGTTTTTCTAGTTTTTACCGGTTTATGACGAAGAGGGGCTTCTTGCAACAGAGACGCGGGACTTATTTTTTTTTTCTCTAGTAGCAATTTTCTTGAGGTTGTTTTTAGGAAAATAACAGTTCAGTCGGTTCACCTTAGAAATTAATAGTAAAAGTACACTTTTCATCTATTCCCATCGTTTTAAAACTCATACACAGCCGATTCCACTAAAAAAAAAAAAAAAAAAATAAGCCGGAACCGAGAAAAAAAATGTCCACGGCTTATCACGTGTGCTGGTACTTGAGCCGGCAAAGAGCCGCGAAGCGCGGGCTATCGAGGACCACGTGTTCGCGCGTAATCGTCTCTCTTTCTAGCGTAGCAGCACACGGAGCGCACACATAGGAGCTTAGGTTATATGGCGTGCCTACACGTATACAGCCAATGTAAGCGTGTGCGTTGGCTCCGAAATGTTTGCGCGAGAGTCACGTGTTGCTCTCGCCCGACAATATTGGCGGGCTTTCGCCGCGTGCGTAGGCCCGGTTGTCTCTCGTCATTTTCATAATGGGCGCGAAAACGCAGCGTAGAAAACGGAGAGCGAATGTTAGTAAACGAGTGAAGCGACGTTTTCAAAAATGTATTATTTTTTTTCAGAATAATAAGAACTACAAAAGATTATAAAAAAAATAAAATAAACGCGGCAATTTTACGTACAGACCGGTGAGCTGTTGTTAAAATTACATCACAGCAGTAGCATTTACAATGCTGCAAAACTCTTTCGTCACGTTACAATAATTTTTTTCCCCGGGGCAATCTCGATCGATACGTGCACGATCGTTTAGCGACAACCGAAAAAATTAGCTTTGACAAGCAAAATTGCACGATTTGGCAAAATTGCGAAACATGCAGCAGCAAGCCATTGACGAGCGATTTGTATATTTTTTTAATTATTATTATAATTAATTTAACTTATAACGAAAGCTTATAAACTTTAATCGATTTATTAACAAAAAAAAATGCCAAAGGGGTGAACCGTAGTATTTTCGAGAAATAATGAAAACCACGTCTGCCGGCTACAGAGAGACCTATATGCAGAAAAAGCGGAGGCGTGTCCGAGGAGGCGCGTGTACTCACCGTGTATGCAGGTCTGTTTGGCATAAGGACAGGCTGCAGCCGGGCGTCGTTTGCTCGGCGTCAGCCTCACGACGGCGATCTTGCCGGCGCCCGACGCGGCGTTGTTCTCCTTGTCCTCGTCCTCGGCCGTCGGGTCGACGCCCCATCGCCTGGCGAAGCGGGCCCGCTCGGCGTCGAGGGCCTCCTGCAGGAGCTCGATCGTGTCGCGCGGGTTGGGCGCGCCGAAGAGGCAGCGCGGCACGCGCGACGCTGGCAGCCGCGTAGCCAGCACTCCCAGATGCCACTCCCGGCAGATCTGCGCGGCCAGCATATTTTCCACTTTGCTCCGGAACACACACGCGCCTCGCTAACCGGCGCTCTCTCCTCTTCTGCTGCTGTCCAAACTCCCGGAGAGGAGGTTGCTGCTGCTGCTGCTGCAGACGAGCGCCGCTGCAGAGAGATGACGGCCGGCACAGTAGAGAGCACGCGGGCCGCACGAGCCAACGTACTTTTTCAAACGTCCGAACGGCCCGGATTCAAACTTTCGAACGCTCCGCGGCCGTTACGACGATCGAGGCTCTCTGCGTGTCCGGGGGGCTGTATCTTGCGCTTAGTCTCTTCCTCTTGGACCTTTATCTCCAGACGGGCTCTCGAGAGAGGTGTACCTCGACTTGGTGACGATGTCTCCGTCGATGTTAATCGAAGGCTGGCCAAGAACGCTCTAACCAGAGGGCCTGGCGGACATTGCGAGCTCGGCCCCAGCGGCCGTTACGACGCGGCGGCGGCGGCGGTTCGAAGCAGCGCCGCCAAACGGCCGCTCCGGTAAGCACGAGACGTTCCAAATTAGCGCCGACTTCTGCTGCTGGCGCACTGGCGCGAAATACAGATGCGCGGGATCTGAGCGCTGCTGCCGAAAAATGGGCGCCAATGTGGCAGACGCGAGAAGCTTTGCTTTTGGGACTGCGCTGTGCGTGTTTGTGTACGCACAGCGCTGAGGTAAGGTTGTGTTTGGCGCGGCTGGATTTTCTTTTTCTATTTAAAATCCATCTAATATTTACTCAAGAGACGAAAACTGTAGGCTTATGGAATGGATACATAACTATTACGTTAGTAAATATATTTTTGTTTCGTAATATTTGATTCAATGTTTAAAATTTAACATACATTGATCGAAAAAAAAATCATTTCTCCCACAAAATCCAAAACAATAAATTTTGTTTAAAACACCAACGCCCACATTCATAGCGCATTCGTATACCGAACATCTCAGTATTACGTGCAGCTTGTGAATGGAGCGTACACGCGGGGGCTTACGTAGACGAAGAGAGCGCGGGAGTAAGAGGATGGGGGCAAGGTGTCGAGGCGCTCCAGAGCGACTGGTGAATTAAAGGGACGTGTATACCTGAGGTTTCGCAAGAGCCCGGACGCGAGGCGGAAGCGCGCCCCCGATGCTTTTGCACTGCGCCAACGAATACGCTTTTCGAAGAAGTTTTGGGATACATACCGCAGAGACTCTCTTGCGGACTCTCTGTGTGCGCGTCTGGTGTGTGTTTATATATATATATATATGCATATACGCGCGAGGATCGACAATGCCATGGGAATGCGGCAATCATACTTTACTCACGCCGCCTACTTAAGTAGAGAGGCGTTTTTGTGTTTTTTCGCCAGGCAAAATCCGTTGTGCATCGAATAGTTCTTTTATTTTCGAGATCCTCTTGATTTTTAGATCAGAGCGCGCGCAACGTTTTGGTAATGCCGAATGGGAAACGCATGGGAGGAACGTATGACTTTACTGGAAAAGTCAAAGCGTTAAATTCAACCGAAAAGATGCCGACAATTCGCTCGTTTTCGTCTCGACAAAGAAATCCCAAGCTATTTAATAATCAACGAGGCGCAATCCGTCAAAACAAGCGTATAACACAAGAGCATCCGACAATAGACGTAGACGCAAAACGCCATTGCGAGGCTGCCGTAGCTATGGCACTCGATAACGGCCGCACTAGAAGGACCTCTCTCTCGCTCGATCTTGATCCCATATGGTAGCCGCTTCCTGCGGCCAAGAGTCCGTGACAAAGAGCGGCGCTGCGTGAACAAGGCCCAATTCGTGCGCGGCGAATCAATTTTTGGGGACTTTTCTTCCTCCTCCCCTGGAGCCCAAGAAGAAGTAGCAAAGGAAGAAGGAGCGGGGGGTTTTTTAAAAAAAAAGAAAAAGTCGGAAAAGTTACCGAGGAGAAGGCCACATGGTGGCAAACGGCCATAAATCGCGTGTATCTTCATTAAGGCTGCGCGCGCGTTACGAGATCCCGTGTAACTTGTCCCTTTTTTTTTTCGTCCCTCTTCACGTGGCGCACGCGTTGACGCGCGGCGTTTTGTTCGCATTGTGCGCGCACTAGAGAGGGAAGTAGTGAGTGCGCGCGCTTTGTTTGTGTTGTAGACTCGGCACGCGGGGGATAAATATTTTTCAAAATCTTGAGAAGATTTATAGAAGCCTCGTGGATGTATTCGTTTGTCCGAGATGAGCTAAGGATGTTGGCTTTTGATAAGATTTTTGGGATGAGAAGTGCTTTGGAATGGATTACGGCTGTGGAGTGTAAGCGTTTCACTCGTTATACGCGCGTATTGCGATATTGTAAATGTAGGGACGTTGAGTTCGTAATAAAAAGCGGCTGTATGCTTATTCCAAATGCATTCGAAAAACGGACTAATAACGGTCTAACAACGCCCGACGACCGTTTTCCACGTTTTATGTATATGCCAAGGGTCTCGTTTGAAAATTAACATTTTTATATTCAGTTTAGCTTCGGCCGAGGGCGGTAAGGTAAGCAGGACATTATGACCGTCTCGACAAGTCCCAAGGGTTTCCCCCCGCCGAAACTGTTTTCGGCATTTTTCTCCAAAGTTAAGCCCACCGCGCGCTGGCAGATCTTATCCGAGTCCTTTTTGCTTTTTCCTCGTCTTTTCTTCTTCTTTTTTGCCTTCGTCGTCGAAAAGTACACTTTTACGGCGCTGTAAATCAGGCGGTGAGGAAAAAAGAAACTCGGAAGGCAGTTTGGCGGGCAATTAAAGTCTTGTTTACAACAATAGCCTCTCATTTTGCTAAGAGGTATATAGTTTTGGGAGAGCCGAGAACGGTAGGGATAGCGCTGGAATGTACGTTTGTTCGTTTGTCGGGAGGGACTGTTGGCAATAGAAACAATAATTATTTTTTAAAATGATAAATTACCTAATTTAAATATGTTTATGTATTTGTATTTGTTTACCAAGGAAACATACAAAACTTCTCCATTTAAAAAAAAAAAAAAAAGAATCTCACTGTCCTCGAGTACCTCACAAATATCTCTAAAACCTCAGCGTCTAGCCATAAGGTACCAAACAAAAGCCCTGCATATATCCATCAAGCGTACATAAGACCGGCTCCGATTAGCAAGATTTCGCCGAAGAGAACTTCCTGTTTTGCAAACTAAGAAACACCCACACCCACACCCGGACGCAGTACACAAAATGCATGCGAGCTTTCCTTAGCATATTAACGATAGTATCGGCCACCGGATATACTCGGCAGCGCGCGATCCATATATTAATCCCGGCGTTGCGCCGGCAACCGGCGCGGCCATACACACAAGCGTATACACAGTCTCGCGCCCGGACGCGCGAAATTTACGCGGCAATTGTCCAAGCGTCAAATCGGCATTCGGCGAAGAGAACGATCGTCTCGCGGGATAAGCAGCCGGGGGCCTTATTTTCACGCTGTACTCGCCAGAGATATACGACACATTACGCTGCATATCGTTGCGGCCGCGAGGCTGACCTTAACCAACCCCCTCTCGTGTGTCCGTAGCCAGCGACAACAGGTACACGCGTGCGCACCCCCGCGTTGCACACGGCTCTCTTGAATCATTCATGCCCCCCTGCTCTTTGCGGCCGGATTGTTTCTCGTTGCGTATGCACGCACTCTCGTCCACTTGGCGCGTATAATTATCACTTTTCCGCTCAGCGCGACTCGCGGGGAGCCCTTAGCACCGGGCTGTATATTATAGTCTCTCTGTTGTTCTGTTCTTCTCCCCCCTTTTTTTTACCAACGATTTCGTATAGGAATCAACGCGGAACAGACCGACGGTTTTTATTCATAATCCGTAGTACTGAGGTTAGCCGAGAGCTGCGTTTTTCGATGTGCCGTTTAAATTACACCGAGAGGAAGGGCGGGGGACAATCCGTTATTTTGCTCACTCCTACATCTTTTTTCAGTTGGTATATAACGGCCAAAAGAGAGGAAAAAGATTATCGTCGCAGGAAAAGGAGTCGGTGTCTCAAGCCCTCCCGCGAGCGACGGTTACAAACTCATCGTTCGATCCCAAAGTACAGCACATAGAGGGGGTCCCTCCTTCGGCTATAGGGTCTCGGATGTGTGTGCAGGCAGTCGTTACGCGGGTGCGTACACACACTGTCCGTTGCGGGGGCATCCGCTCCCGAATCAAGCAAGCCGCCCGTGGGATCCCACGGGAGGTGCTTCCGGTCCCGGGCGCTACCGGAACGCCGATGCGCCCGCTTATAATACGTATAGACCAGTGCGCTAATTGGGCCCTCGGCTTTTTCGTCAACCGGACAGAAGACCCCACGGGGATTTTCGCTCTGCTGGGGGTGCGAGCATCCGCGTGTCGTCCACTCTTCCTTTCGACACACCGAGCTCGAGGAAACGCCTCGACACGCTCGTTGTCACGCGAAAAATGTCCCGCTGCCGTTGTTGCGTCCTTTAAACGTTGCGGAGAGAATCTTTCTGAGTCACTGCTGCATTTCAGTTATGAGAATAAAAAGAGCCGTGGTATCATTTTTATGTATAAAAAAAATCTTTATATCGAAACAACTGATCGACGTGACCGTACAAAGGCTTGCTCTGCATAGACAGAGTCAGAAAGCCGCGTGATTTATCGGGGACCCCCGTTCGACCAA
Source organism: Anagyrus pseudococci (assembly GCA_030522585.1). Lineage (NCBI taxonomy): Eukaryota > Metazoa > Arthropoda > Insecta > Hymenoptera > Encyrtidae > Anagyrus > Anagyrus pseudococci. Next base: position 12,197 of record JAPYYQ010000590.1, on the reverse strand, counting down.
CCCTCGCCGAGGACGATTAGCCGCAATGTAATTTTCCGCGGGGCCAGGCCGGGTAATGAGTCCGTCCGCAGGTGTGTGCTCCAAGCCTTCCCCTTTATACGGGCTTTGGGGTCTCGAAGGGGTAGGCGGAGTAGCAAGGGAGAGAGAGAGAGAGAGACTTGGAAGGGTATCGAGGCGATTTCCGCTCGGCGGTTTCGACCACGGATTTCTAGGGCGGCCAGGGGATAATCGTGACGGAAAAGTGGGAGGGGTTGGTTCTTACTCCCTCGCTCCTCGGCTATTCGCGGGGGTTGGTTGAGGGAACGGCTTAGTGGAGTTATTGATGTTGGGGGTTTTGTTTTTTTTTCATTCTTTTTCTGTCAGAGGGATATTGATAATTAAAGTAAGGATGTAAATACGGCTCGAACGTCGAAGGGCGAATTGTGAAGGTACGTCAACGGTTTTTCGGTATAAAAGGGCGAGCTATACAGAAATCGGTATACATGCTTATTTGGCTTTGTGTGTTGTTTGCATATATTGGAGAAATATGTTGACAATATCGTTGCCGTGGTCTTTACAAACATTTATACATTATTTATTTCCAATTTTTTGTCGAATCACTACATTGAAGCTGCTCATTTTTTCGCTGTGTTTACTTGCTAAGTTTTGAAATAATTGATTTTGGAGTTCTAAAAAAGGTTCTTTATAGAAACAGTATTATCAAATTGTACTAAGTAACCCTTAGGTAAACTTGTTCACTTGAATTCGTAATATTGGCTATTATAATTTTTGTTATCTTCTTTAAGATAAAAAACCCATTTTAGTTTTATCAGGTTCAAGAATATTATTTATATCTCTTCATTGTAATATTAGTAATTACACGCAAACGAGTTTTAAGGCATTACAATAACGTTTACTTAAACGTATAACTCAACAATAGCTATACGATCGACCATATATTTTAAAACAAAAACAGCCGTCTAATCCTTTTAACGCATCGAGCGTTATTTATGTTTGTCTGCTAAAGAAACACAGATAATTACGGATTATGGATGTCAGTGTGCTAGAATTGTTGAAAGGCTTTTTGTGCACGTTCGCCAACGGTTTTCTCGGCGCCTTTTCAAACGCGAATGAGCTCGCTAGAGGATTTGGCACGTTTGCCCGGTTCTCGTCCAGATGACGGTTTCATTCAACCTATTACGGTAATCTCTTTCAACTGTTGCGTTCGAGCCTCCTTCAAAATTGCAAATCCATCTCTGGATATACACCATCCAACATGTTTGTTTTTCCCCACCAATCAATTCGTTGTTTATCAAATCAGCCTCGGGATAACGAAAAAGAAAACAGATTGTTAAAAATTTCATCGACAATCATCCAAGAGCAAAAAGAAAAATAAACAAAAGATTCGAGATTACATTCCATCAACAGAAGATCGCAGCATGCTGCTTTTACCCAAAACAAAGCGGTCGATCCGAAATAAAATAATCGCTATCGAAAGCCGCCTCTAATCACTCGGGACAACACGAATCTCCGTTTGCCGAGGGAAAACAATTGCGACATCAGCCGACACGCGAACGATGCGGCTCCCAAAAAATAAAGCTACGTGTACTCTGCAGCTCGCGTTTAAAAGTCCAAAGCGAGTAGGATCGCACCTGGCCTCTTGCTCAGCTCACGGCTGCTCCCTTTTTTTTCCTTCTTCTTCTTTCTCTCAGCTCTCGGTGTACACACATACACACTCAGGCGGAATTTAACACCCCAGCTTGGCCCTATTGTTCTTCGCTGATGGAACAAATCTGAAGGATGTTGCGGGCGCGGGAGGGATAAAAGGCCGGTTTTCGGGAGCTGAAATCGACTAGCGAGGCCCGATGAGCTGCTCGCTTTGATCTGCCGACCGGCACGCGTCTTTGCCGCACTCGTCCTGAGAAGATCGCTCTAGCCGTGAAGCTTACACCGGCTTTCCGGATAATAAACAAGCATTGTTCCTAATTTTTCTTTTTTTCATTCCAACTGACGTTCGTTCATTAATTGAGTATCGATTGTACCTGTTTTGGGTGTGTTTTCGAAAAACGCGACCAACACAAGTGCGATATTTTGTTTATAGAGGGAGAGAGAGAGAGAGAGAGAGAGAGAGAGAGAGAGAAATGCTAAAGCTGCACAAGTGGTCTACACAATAACCATACATCCTACAACGCGTTGGAGGTCGAAGCCTCCGAAATGTCTCCATCCGTGTGCAAACAGCTGTTCTTCCGTGTATCCTCTCGAACGCACAAATATTTCGAAGTTAAGCGCGCCATGGATTCCGCGCTCATCCATCCTGCTTACCTATTAAACCCTGTTTCCTCTTTAAAAAAAATCGATACGCATGATATCATAGTCAGGCGTAATAATAACGCAAGTCGCGCAACCGAGTGTCGATCATCACTGAAAGATTGAATAATATCGATGGATCCTTTAGTCAAGCATATTCCTGGTGTCATTTTGGGCTTTCTCTTGGCTTTTCGAGTATCCCCCGGACCCTTTCGCCTGAAAACTTTAAACATCTGCGAAGCCTTTTCGTCAGTGTCACATTTGGCCTGGTTGATCGTATGGAAATATTCGCCAGGCGGTCCTAGGCACATTATGTGGGCGGCTTGTTGTCAAGCGTCTCTCTCTCTCTCTCACTCTCTCTCTCTCTCTCTCTCTCTCTCTCTCTACAAGCTGCGGACCGTGGACCCTTCGAGGCCCTCCAACAAAGGTATACGATCTTCCTTAGATATATCTTTTATTTATGGGTCCGAAGCTGTTGTGTAGGCAACCAAGTCAACGGTTTTCTCCTGAAAACTCTCTCTCTCTCCCTCTCTTTCTGTTTCAATACACCACGGACATTTGTCACTGGCTCATTAAGTTTAATTTAATCTTTTCACATTAAGATTCTCGAGAAAAATTTCGAATTCAAGACTCTTGTGCATCTCGGAGACAATAAGCAAGCTATTCCGAACCGTGAATGACTTTTGTAAAATACATTTTGGAAAACGTGTGTAGGCCTTTGTTTGGGAAAAATTAAAAATCTTCGGGTTAACAAGTCGAATGAAACGAACCTTCACGGCTTCCTCTCCTCGAAGACTAAAAAAACTTCCACATTGACATGGACATATGGATTCAGCTATATGCCATACAGGGAAAGAAAGCTTTCTATTCGTAGGCATGACGAGATATCCTCTAGATTTATGCCAACTCTCGATACGTCTTTCGATTCTCCTCGGTCCGCACAACTGTCTCTCTCACTCGCGCTCGCCTTTGAATCCCAAAAGGGTTTTTCGACGCATCAGCTGCCTCCCGCGCGCGCCTGCTCGTGCAGATGCCGGTATAATGGACACAGGCCTGCCTCTCGTCCACCTTTGCCCATACGTGCGTATACAGAGACGATTCTGTAACGGACTTTGGCCGATTGTACGACTGGTATTCCCCTGCCTCTCTCCTGTAACCCTTTTGCCCACCTCCACGGGCAGACGAATTTATTTTCGCGCCAAGAAGCCGAGATCACGGTCAAGTTTTATGGCTCTCCTGTGGCCGTGATTTACAAGTTGTAAATCGACACTACGCGCAATTTTATATTCGGCTTGTACGTTCCAGTCGACTTGTAAATTATTACTCGTTAAATAGATAAAATTTTGTAAAAATTCGCTTTTATTGGTCTTTAAGAAGATCTGAAAATGGGATATAGATTGGAAAAATAACACCAAAATAAATTTTTTATATATTGATTATTTTAGACTTGCGTAGAGTCATTACATGACAGAAACATTTATCAACAATTATAGTCTTTATAATTAACCTGATCTGCGTTTAGCAGCTCTTAACACGCCTACGCCGATCATCACTAGAATATGATTTGAAAAATTATAAAGATTAGTAGACTGATTCAAAGAAAAATTAATAGAAAAAAGTATAATAAGATTTTGATAGCGACTTCAGACTTGGAGCTTTATAACAATTTTGAGAATGTTATTAAATATAAGGCTGTTTTACTTACTGCAGAGAATCGATAGTGCCGACCTTAGCCTCATTTTTTTCGTTGAAATAAAAAAGTTCAAATCTACTCGCTAGGTTTGGGAACAATTGTTTTTGGAATTTTGCAAAAGTTCTTTATATGTGCAGTAGTATCAAATTGTTCAAAATGTTGTGTAATTTGTAACACTTAGGTAATTGTTCGCTTTAATTGAATAACATTTGCTATTGCAATTATTAAATTATCATTGAATTATTAAATTGTTGTAATTATTGCAATTGTTTTACCTATTCCAAGATAAACTCGGTTTAGCTTTATCAAGACCAACAAAATAATTTATTTATCTTTATTGTAATATTACTAATTATTTGTAAAGCACAAGCCGCAAAATTAAATTAAATAGCCAAGCGATTGTTTGTCTCTTCGACCAATTCAATTATCAGAGTCGGTCTTACGAAAAAATAGCAATTCCTAAAAACCAAACCACCCAAGGCTTTTCCCAGGCTAAGTTTAAAAAAAAATTCGGTTCAATATTAATAAAACAGTCGAGCGCTCAAAATAATATGGGAAACGCGCGAAAGCTCGCGGGCATCGGATACTCATAAGCCGTTTTACTTGGCTGACCAAGTTTTTTGTGTATATATAGCTAACGCTCGAAAGAGTTCCCTTTCGTCGGTCGCACGCTTTGGCCGTAATGCCGAGCTCTCCTGCGCTTTACGACGCTAACGAGTGCACTGCTCGGTGTCTAGAGACGATCGAGAAAGACTACGGAAATGGAGTTAGAAAAGGGTACGACTTTGCCCTGTCCGGCTTTTAAAGGAAGGGGGAGGGGTGGGAGAAGCGCGAGGTTTTTCCCGTGGGAAAAAAAAACAATGGTTATTATCGATGTTGAGCTCGTCCTACGAATTTGTTGCTCTATCACGGCGTTCGTTTTAATTCCATGTTCAATTGAAAAGGGGGGGGGGGTATACCTATGGAAACTCGTTATTTCATTTAAAATCTTCAACCTTTGATAGCGACGCTCAAATCGTTGCCTATGACGAAATATATCTGTCCATCTCCGTGGAAGAGATGAGGTAAAAATATAAAGAGCCGCGCAGGAAGAGAGGCGAAAGCGCGAGAGTGCGCGTCGCAGCTCGTTTAGCACGTTGTAGCGCAAAACAGACGCGCGACCTCGCGTCTATAGAGAGGGAAAAACGCAGGTATTGAGGTTCGCCTGGTAACAGAAGACTCCATATACACACCAAGAGAGAAGCTATAGCAGCAGCCGGCTGACCGTGAAATGGCTGTACTCCCCGCTGGCCTATACGCCGCTCGCCGCAACGTCGATCTTGATTACTACCCGCGCCTTCTGCCCTTCTTTCGTTCCTTTCCACTACTCGCCCTTCGCTCTTTCCTCCTCTCTCTTTTTTTTTCAAGCCCAAGCAGTGATTGTGCGTTATTATTCGGAACGTTTGTCATCTGGCAATTATGAAGTCTGCTCTTTCGTTTTTCTTTATTACACGTACACGCGTAATACACAAGTGCGCCTATCCTTTATTCTTTGCGCGTCCGATTATGAGCAGCCTTTTTTTTTAATCGAAAAAAAAGTCAGGCTTCGAGGACAAACACGCCATAAGGGGGGGGGGCGAGGTGCATTGTCCGGCGCAAACATAAAGCCTCTGCTAATTTCAAGGGCCAATGTTGCCGAGCTTATACCTCGGTATTATGAGCATGGCTTTCCTTTTCTTTTTTTTTTTTAAAAAAAGAATACGATTAACTGAGCATTCGGTTAAAGTGAGCAGCTCAACTTCAGTATGCAGATGCGCGCAGTTGTGCTCTTGGTAAGTCGGGTAAAGGCCGGAGCTTCGTGAGAAAGAAACGAGTCGCGAAGTCAGCAAAGTCGCGAAACGCTATAGGGTCGCGCGCGTGTGTTTGGCTGCGTCGTCTGCTAACAAACAGACGTAGAGCCACATTAACGAACGCGAACCTCGTGTCCCAACGGCTTTCCCAATCCCTCGGTCTGCATCTCTTTCTCTTTCTTTACAGCGGAACAGCTGTTGCGGCCCCACCTGAGCGCGCCCGTACGTCTCTTGGCGCACGCGTGGGTAGCTCGAGGGAATCCCCGGCACAAAGGATCTCCTCGACTTCGTTTTTTTTCCTCTTTCTCCCTTTCTCACTTTTCGAGGAAATTGAAGGATTATGGGTAAGAACCTTGGGAAACTCGGACATTTAAATCCCCCGACTGACTTTTACTCGTTGATATAAGGGGTAAGACGATCGTTGACGATTTTATGCCGATTTTATATCGGATAAACCGATCAGCTGATTTAACGTGAATTCAAGATTTTACTATGCAATGACACAAAGTTTAATATATTTTAATAACTTTTTTACTTGTCAGATGGGTCTAACGAAATTTTTTAAACGCTATTATATATGAAAAGTATTAATTTTTCATTTCTTTGTTAGTCTTAAAATTCGCGCGAAAATTGTTACGACGGCGAGCCAGTTCTGCGAAGCATTACGTCATTTAAAGACCCCTTGGCTCTCTCTCTTAGAGATTTAAAGCACAAGCCGGGCGAGCGAACTTATATACCTATACGAAATGTCTCGATCCGATCGAGCTCTGTTACTAGCCGCGCGTGTGGCCGGGAGGAGGAGGGAAAAGAAGAGCGGGCGTTTCGGAGTCTGAGGTGGGAGAGACACCGGCAGCAGCAGCAGCAGCTGGATCACGGAGGTACATTGGAAAAGCCGGCGCCGACGCGACGATCACGAAGGCGCTTGATGCTTTTTTTTTACACCCGCAGATGCCGAGAACGGCGGTTATGGGGCCTCGAGGGAAGAGAAGCACGCGAGAGCTACGATCTCTCTCTCTCTCTCTCTCTCTCTCTCTCTCTCTCTCTTTCTCTCGCTCGCTTGCTCACGCCGGAAGCACCAACGGTCGAGTCTACGGAGATTTCCTTGCGGGGGCAGGATATGGAGAGCGGGGGTGAACGAGGCAAGATTTGGCGGGATCCTGAAAGCGGCTTCCGTCGATGTAGCTTGAAAATTATTTTTGCTGCGAACGTTTGACGTTTTTAGGCTCGGCAATTAAGTTGGATCGAATGATTGAACAGCTGCGATTAGTTATGTGTGTAACGTAAAAGATAATCGTATTATCTTGCTAGATGTAACTAACGAGTTCTCATTCACTATTCTAAAACGTGTCTGTAAGCAAAATAAAGATCGATGCTGAGATAAGAAACGAAATTACCAATATATAGCTTCGAAGCGCGCGCGTTTCAAGTGTCTAACGATCAGAGCTTAAGATTTCGTTAGCAGAAGCCTTATGACGCAAGTAGGGCATTTAGTACTATTAGACGTTTCCTCCAGAACGATGTCACGATAAGCATCTTCGTACTTGTGTGCTACGCGAGGCTTACGCTTCGTTCTCGTTAATTACTAAATCCTCAAATAGAAGACGGATCATCGATAACGCATCTCGACATCATTATTAATAGATCAAAACATAAACCGGTCGGCATAAACTAATTATCTTAATCGATCACAAAATTCCAAAAAATTAAAAAAAAAAAAATCAGTCAGCAGAAGTATCGCTAGTAGCATTAAACGTAGAGTCTTCTAATCGCCCAAGGGACATTTAAACTCCCCGCATGCTCGCTTCCCCTGACAATTCATTTAAAACAATAGCTAAGCTCGCGGTTAGCATATCCGGCCTGCGGCTGTAGCAAGACTGCATCCGGTTTCCATTGAAGAAAAAGAGAGTAGAGCTCGCTTTAAAGGAGCACACGTGAGCTCAGCCGTATGTCGAAGCTGGCGGTATGGGGATACAAGTAAACGGAGTTTCGCGCGCGGGCGTCTCGTCGCCTTCAAATTCCCGCCACTTTGCGTTTGGGCGGGAGCCTCGAGGTCCTCGTAACGGTCGCGTCCGTCTTGCTCCTTCCCTCCCTCCCTCCCTCTCTTTCTCTTCGAGGTAACCGTGTTCTCTTAGCGTCTCAGGGGGAACGGCAGGTGTAAGCTTGCTCTTGGCCAGCCGCCGAAACTTCATTAAACACAATCCCATCTGCGTGTCGTCTTCGCGTTCCCATCGTCGGCACAGCGACGGCTGGTGGAATTTGAGAGAAGAAGAGAGAAAGAGAGAGAGAGAGAGAAAGAGAGAGAGAGAGAGAGAGAGAGAGAGAGAGAGAGAGAGAGAGAGAGAGCGAGAGAGAGAAGGATGGAAAGCTTCGGGCCATCGCGAAATGTGTAGCGGCAATAGGCTTTTCTGCAGGTATGTGCTCGGATACACCGAGACAGGATGATGTCTCAACGATGTCTAGAGGGGGCGGTTCTATACTTGGCTTTGAGGAAGTGGAAAGTCGAGATTTGTTTCTTTTTTTCCCTTTTTTTACAGGACTAAGGAGGATGGTAAAGGTAATCTGTGGGGTTGCCGAGGGAGGAAAAGAGACGTCGAGCAAGGTAGCACTTAAATGCCAAGGGCGAGACACGAAATGATCATTTTTCATATGATTTTAGAGAAGCTGGATTTTCGGTTGGAGATTGAGATGTGTTAGTCAACGTGATTGAATAATGATTATATGCATACTTTTGTATGTTTGTTGGAATGAATAAACCCCGTCAATTAATTGGTCTAAAATAGAAAAAGTCCAATAATTAGTAAAATTATCATTGTTAACTGTCATGATTACAAAAAGTCAAATACTCCCACGTCAATAAAAGTCGTAGCACGTTTTATACAGAAAGCCGATCAGACGTAATCTGCACCTGAATCAGATCGAAAAAAAAGTCTTGAAGAAACACGCACGCGCTTGTACGCACACAGACACGTGTATAAAACGAAGAACGTAACGATGCACGTGTCGTTTTGAAAACAGATTGTAAGGCCCAAGAGAGAAAGAAGGGACCAGCTGAAAAAGTCAGTTCTGCCATTCAGGCACGTGGGAATGTCTGGAAGCTCGCTCGACCAGTGTATTATAAAAGAAAACGAGAATGCAAGAGAGAGAGAGAGAGAGAGAGAGAGAGAGAGAGAGAGAGAAGAGGGAGAGAAAAGAGGGCCTGATGAAAAGCGTGGCGCGCGTGGCTGACGAAGCTACTGTACTGTCGTTTTTCTCGGCGGGAAACGGCTATTCCGAAATATACGCCCCATTGTCGGGTTTAACTTTCTTACACCCCGTCGTGGTGCACAGCCGATACTGTAACCAGCAACTTTCTAGCGAAGGTTAATATTGAATTTATAAGAGATAGGGTTTCGAGGCTTTAAATTGCTGGAATATTTGCAAGGGTCAGGTTAAATTTGTCAGCGTAACGTTCATGACTAAAATAGTTTAAAGACTGCGACTATCTTTTAATAATTTTACGATTTTGCGTTTGTTATAGTGTTTAGTGTATTTACATTTAAATAAATTTCATATTATAATATCGATTGAATATTTATAATGCTAATTTTCGAAGAAACTATGAATGGATTATTAATCCTCTTCACGGTAATAACGAGTGTATGCGATACTTCGTTTTACTTACGTTTACAAACTAAAATAAATAAAGCACAATTATGAATTCGAATAAGCTTGTTAAATTCTGTACAAAAGAAGCTCGTCTTCGATAAATAAGCGTAAACAAAACAAAGTATCCACGGCCAATTAAGGATCTTATATCTGCAGAGTGACCGTTACGGACAAATAGTTAGCGCGTGTACGCATAGCACGCGCCTGCAGCGCTTTCCCAGGAAAAATTTTCCCATGCTAAAAGGCCAGCTGGTCGATGCGGCGCCGGCTGCGCAATTCCGAGACTAAAAGCCACATAATAGATCTGCTCTACCCGCCTGCGCACACACACACACTTATACTTATACTCTGACCTTTAAAGTTTAAAGGGACTCTAAAACTAGTCTGTTGCCTGGACGTGCTTGTACGTTGGAAGATTTTATACAACCAAAAGGGCACATTGCGAGATAAATGTACGGTTTTCCAAGTAGAAAAACATTAGATTCTACTGCTTGCTGCTTAATTTTACTTTCTGAAAAAGAGACGACTTTAGGAAAGATATTTAAAAAGGGGTGTAGCTTTGATAATTTTTAAAAAATATTTATTAAAAATAATACAAAAACAACAAATGACCGTCACCGCTGGTAAGGAAACATTTCCTAAATAAATAAAGAAATTAAACTATTCAAGACCCATCTTTTTCGTAATCCAATCTAGGAAATAGATGACATTGGTGTATATTCCAGGCTTATTCGGCTGTCCACAAATAAGTGGTCCATGTGAGGTGATAGCAACGACCTCCCATCTTGTGGAATTTCTTGACCAGTCGTTCATCTGCATGAGAGGACCACCCGAGTCGCCCAAGCACGTGTCCTTGTTTTTCTCACCACCCGCGCAAATCTGGCTTTTGGCAACCGATTTGTGCAGCGGCTGCCAAGGAGAGCTCAGCGATTTTTCGCAAGTTTTACGGTCCACGAGCGGCAAACTGACTTTCTGGAGAACATCTGACATTGAGGAAGTTGAATTCACATTACCCCAGCCAATGGCTACCAGTTTGGAGTCTATCGTCGAGTTTGCCTCTGGTAGGCAAATCGGTTTTATATAATCGGTGTAGGTGACTTCCATTGAAAGACGAATCAGGGCAATATCGTAAGGATCAAACGGCTTGCCGTTAAAGTTCTCGTGAACAATAACTTCGTCGATACCGTAGAGAACACTGGGGTCGGCGCACATCTTCTCGCCGCTGTCTAGAGTGAAACAATCAGGATCCGTACTTGTGTCGTAATCGCCGAGACGCACAGCTACCAGGCTTAAACTTTTGTCTTGTAGACGCACGCAATGAGCAGCAGTTAAGACGAAGGTTCTGCTGATCAAAATTCCTCCGCACGACAATTTTATATTTTTGTTGGCTGAATCAAAAAGAAAATGTGAATTAATGATTGTACATTAACATATCGTTTTTATAAAAAATGAATTATTAAAATAATTACGAGTATGGTATTCCAGACGAGCCATTGACGGGAATTCTCCAAGTTGAGTATTTTTGCCGTTATAAATTCGGTACGCTGTTGTTAAATATTGTCCGCAATCTTCGTACAATTGATTTCTCGAAAAATTAGATTTTGTTTGCAGTTCTGTAATCGGCGTATTAGTTGATGACGATTCTTCTTGTTGACTGGAGGTAGTATCATCTCCAAATTTATCAGAAGGTACCTCTGTAAAAAAACCGTTAAATTTTTATTACTTGATGAAAACTGCAGAATTATTTACATTGCCTTTTATAAAAATATTAACAATATTATTATAACTATTATTATATTTTATATGCATTTATTTTAATGACCAATGATTAAATTACCTTCAGCAAGATTACTTATATATTGACCCATACGGCTCTGGTGGAGTTGATGACTCAAAAAATGTTGCGATGCCAACTGCGGAGGATTTCCGGAAAATGATGAAATTAAACGTTCTGCATCTACGTTGCCATTACGAAGATGATCATTGTTTGCAAATGCTAAATGTCCAATAAATATGTTTTCACAATGTAATTATTATAATGATTACAAGTATATTCGTCTTACTTTAGAATTTGAAAAATTTTTTCATTACCTTCAGGAGTTAATTGAAAGATTCTAGGGCTTTGCGCTGATTCAAACTCATTAATACGTGGAAACATTTTATCAGGCGTAGAAGATAATGACATGGTATTGGGTGAACTCATAGCTGGATATACAGACTGATCAATCTTTTGATTCCCACCAATCGATGGCTGTTGAGGTGCTTGATTTGTGCTGGTACGATCGGGATAATTAAACTCAGGAGGTGGATTATTAATATTTACAGAATTTACTGTTGTAGGTTGATTGCTGGTAGCCGCGCCTGATGGTACCGACCCGCATGAATTCGTAGCCGCACAATCAAGAGCGATTGGAGGACTTCCGCTGTTGCGCTGAACAGTTCTAGAATTTTTCATGCACCTTGCACATGGTTTACGTTGATTGACAGAGCTTGGATTTGAGGAAACTTGGGGATTAGATCCATTTTGAGTAGTTGAAATACTTCCAGGTTGTCCATTAGAAGGACTATTACGTTGATCAAAAGTGCCTGGAGGTCCGAACGGAGATCCGGTATTTGGAGCTGGAGACCCAGGTGAAAAGCCTCCCGTATTACCGTTACTTGTTTGTGGAATAAAAGGATCTTGATTGGTTGGAATGCCTCCAGATTGTCCACCAATTGGAACATTACGTTGATCGAAAGTGCCT
>JAPYYQ010000589.1:0-70223 GCA_030522585.1 Anagyrus pseudococci | reverse complement strand
GCGTCGGCATACGAGAGGCCCGGGAAACAAGAGAAGACGAAAGCGAGATGAGGGTTGGAGAGTGCGCGGGGGTGCGAGGAGATAGGAGTTGGTATAGTCGCAGGACGATTCTCCGAAGTGCTTGGGCGACTGGGAAGACGAGAGCACAGAGCGTCAAGTTCCGTTGGCTGGTCGTATAGAGGAGATGCAGCTCCCGCCCCAGACCCGCTTAGAGAGGATCTCATGCATATTAATGCGCGCTAGCCGGGATCGATCGATCCCGACTCGCTGCTCTCTATCCGCTCTTTCTCCGCTTCTATCGTTCCCTCTTACTCCCTCTCTACCTCCTCCTTTCTCCCGCGCTCACTCTCTCTCTAGCCCATTCGCTCACTGTTTAGGGAACGCCGACGTTTCGGCGCATAAGCTCTCCGGCCGCCGCAGCGGTTATTATGCCATTAACGTAATGAAGTTAAGTGCGGAACGGCGAAGAGGGGTTGAACCGGCGCCGGCGCCGATGCATAAAGACCCAGCGCAACCAAGGCAAAGGCTAGGAGTGAGAGAGAGAGAAAAGAGTGCGAGAGAGAGAGGGGGGGGGGAAGGGTCGGTTATGGACGAACCGGTGAAATTATTAAAATACGCGAGAGCCTCGCCGGAGGGAAGTGCTATAGCGTGGGACGGCAAAAGTGGGGGAGGAGGCGCGGGGGTCAGTACGTGGGGGGAACCGATTAACGTAAAAGGGCCGGCGAGCAATTTATGTATAGTATGTGTGTCAATGATGGTGAGCGAGGGCGGGAGGGGGGAGCACTTCATTCGAGTGCTCATACTCTCTCTCTCTGCGCGAGGGACAATCGGGACAGCCGCGCGTTTGTTTTGGCTACGGACGCGCAACGCGGCCTCGGTCGCGCTTCGAGCAGCCTGTAAATACCTTCTACGGCATTATTATGTCTCGGAGCGTCGGGTTCTGCTCTCTCGTTGACTAACGCCCTCCGATCGAGAGGATTCCCGCTGGCTTTATTGATTTAGCTATTTTTCCCTCCCTTTTTTCTCTCTCGTTCCTTCCCCCCCCCCCCCAACCTGCGGTACAACCTGATTTGCAATGCTAATTGTGCGCGAGACGATTGACTCTCGATTCGTACATAGAGCTCCGTACGCATACGCTGATATTTAGCGCTGTTCGGGGGGGGGGGGGCTTGAAACGTTTGGCAGAAGAGCAGAGAAGCCGAGCTCTCTCTCTCTCTCTCTCTCTCTCTCTCTCTCTCTCTCTCTCTCTCTCGGGGTTAAATTAAAAACGGCTTGAGGACAGTTTGAGCCGAGCAAATAAAGCCGAGAGATTGAAGTGGGCCAATTAGCAGGGTCACGCGCGATCCCTCTCTCGCCCACCAGTCACTCGACTGTAATAATCCTGACGCGAGCATAGGGATCGAGCGCGATTTTATAATTCTTTCCTGTAGCCGCTAACGTCAAATGGATTTCCGAGGGGATGAGGAAAAGAGCTTTCCCGGCCTAATATCGATTGTCCGTCGTTCTAGCGATTTTTCCCTCAGCTTTGCGCGTTGACTCTCTCTCGCTCTCTGGAGCCACACAACGACGCGTGTGTATGTGCGTGTGAGAGTGCGCACGCGCTCTTCGGCTAAATTCCCTTTTTTTCAACTGCTCTCCCTCGTGTGCCAAACTTATTCCCACGGCCGTTAGAGAGCGACGTTAATTGAGTTTGCAGGTGAATGGGCTTCATGGAAAAGGGAAACTTTCTACTTTGACGATCTGGTAATCGGCAGAATTGAAAGTTTGCTTTGGATTTAGAAATTTTCGTTGTTTTTTTTCATTCATCCTCCTCTCACGCTGTCTTTCCTTCCATCAAAGTAAAAGTATAGTCGAGCCGATTCTTGCTTGAAATAACACGAGAAGCCGCGCGCATTCGCATTTCAAAGCACTCGGCATAGTTTGCTGGCTAGGCAAAAAGTTAATTCCGAGCTTAGAAAATGTTCTATAATTGAAAAGAAAAAAGAGAGCCACCTTTGACAAAGTTTATCGGAAGAGAGATGGAGTTGTAGGGGGATTAACAGGAGGTCCGAGGGGTGGTAAAGAGCTCTTTGAAAGAGCGGCCCCCGATAACGCGCTGATAAAGCCGGTGGGGGTAAGTAATAAGGTACGATGAAAGCGGAGTAGAGCGCGGCATCGCTATGGAGGAGAAGCAGCGTGTTCGTCTCTTGATCTCGGGCGCAAAGGGCCAGCCGTAAGAGTAGCTGACGGTCGCATGCGCGCGAGGATCCCCTTACCCGTGGGTATATAACTCGATAATCTCAACGATGGCCTTCGTCTAAAGTAACGATAACGCTTTCTCTTTGTGTACACAAGCCCTCTCGCGGGCTCTCTGGTAATAACTTCAAAATGCTACGTAGCTCCTCTCTCTTATCGCCATAGTTCGGAGCGCACCTTGAGCCACTTTTCATCTACGGTCCACACCTAGGCCAAGGCCATGATAGTCTCCCTATCTCACTCTTCCTCGTGAAATATCAATTTTATTTACTTGTTTTCAATTTCCGAGAGATGCTTCGAAGAATATGAGCCGGGAGGTCATTTTCAAATGACATCATATTTCAGTTTGTAACATGATACTTTTCTGATCATGGAAACAGTTGAAAGGGATTTCACTGACCTGCGTGTGACTCCAGACCTTCGGCTTGGGACTCGTCCTGGCATTAGCTGCAACACTAACGGCGCTTATGATCGGTCCGGATATCGTCGTCGTCGACTTGACAATAGGTTTGCCGCTGGTCTTCGGCACCTGACCGTTAACGGGAGCGCCACCCGTAGTTTGCGACGCCGACTGCTGCTGGTTTTGGCTCTGGCTCGACACAACAGTGACCTGCTGCTGTTGCTGCGTCTGCTGCATTATCTGTTGGATGAGCTCGAGCTGCTGCTTGGTCAAGCCGTCGTTGCTGCCGGTCGTGCCGCTCGAACCCTGTCATTCGAGTAATGGTCTTTCATCAGTACTGCATGTCAAATAATGGAAATATACATACAATCATTTGCGAAGCTTGCGAGAATCAGACCAATCAATTTGTACAACCCTTTTTTTCATCTTTACAATATAGACTGATTGTCGGGGGAACCATTGTTTGAATCAAGTGCAAGAAGCACAGATACACATCTATGATACACTTACGAGTGGAAATTAATCAGAAGCATTAATAAACCGGAAGACCTTTGCGCACCGTATGGAATTTAGTTTGTCCGTCATCGGATAAAAGTTTGAAGACCCCTCCCAGAAGTTTGCAGCCTATTACTGCGAAGACTGATTGCGCGATAAATTGCTGAATTCTAAGCAAATTTCATCGGACCTTTCAAGGGCCCCGTCTTTTATAGCTACGCAAAAAAGCTTAAGACTTTGAATCTACATCATCTGGACTTTGATAGACTTGCACCTATAAGCAAATGAAAATATAACATTCTCAAACTGTCAAGTCCCTTTAATATGGCACTCAAAAGTCACTCTCTCAACGTCCATCCACCGGCTAATGTACAGAACACATTTCTCTACAGGACTATCATTTCAGGCCAGCGATTACATAAAATCGCCATACATATACCGCGGTCGCAGGGCAGCAAGAGAGCGCGAGTAAAATCCAAAGTAAAGGCTAGTGCGCTAGAGAAAGAGCAGCTCTCTCGACGGGAAAACTCGTGAAATCCCGAGAGTCACGGCGAAGAGTTGTAAAATAGGGAGGGCGTGATCCGCTCGGACGCGTAAATGCGATGATCGTCCGGGGGGCTCACGCGCGCACCCCTTCCCTCACACGTCCACTGTTCTTGCGCAATGATGGATTAAGCCTCGCTTTCAAAGTTTACGAGGCTCAGCGCTTTGAAGTGGATGAGCAGATAGAGAAGGGAATTGCCGACTTACAGGAGAGTGGGCATTTTTTTTTCAACTCTCCAAGGGTATTGCGTAAGGTGCGTACGACGATGTGAAAGTGTGGCTATAACGACTGATGGTGGATGTATCGAAAATCATGTGAAATTAGGTTTTTCTCGTTTCAAGCACGAGAGAACTGGATATTTTGCGTTTGATATACGTTCCAAGAGTTGAACACGTTGCTATATACAGCTGACAGATGAAATTCCGCTAACGGCTTTAAACGTTAATGTGCCTCTGGCATTAAAAGCGAGCAGCGACATTTCAATTTTCGACGAAATCGTCGGGAATTAAAGAATTTTCAAGCTCTCTCTCTCTCTCTCCCACTTGCGAACTTGAAAAACTGTCGGACCCATGTTCGCCGGAGCCAGCTTATACATGTACACTTATGCATGCTCAAGCAGAAAAGGGATTCAAAGAGCGAAATCACCGTTTAAAAAGTATAACGTTTTTCTGCCAAAAATCCTCATAATTTCACAAAGAGTGAGAGAGAGAACAAAATCCATTATTTCACTTTTCCACATTACATTAGTCGAAGAGGAGTGCACAGGGAGTAGAGGGGGGATATGAGCAGACGGAAAGCTACGTAGCGAAGCTCGCGTACTTTTCATACAAAAATTCCAGAGAACGTTATACGCGAAGGTAGGGGGGTCGGGCTCGCGGCCAGTCGGCCCGAAACGCTCCGAACGAGCTGCACAATTATTTTAATGAAACGCGCGAAATAACGGTCAGCTGAGAGTGAGTGAGAGAGAGAGAACGGAGTAGAACTGCTATAGGCATGTCTGGCAGGAGTCGCTTTTCTGGAAGAGCAGTCGGAGCGCGCTCGGAAAAACGTTAGCATCGAAACTTTTTGACCAAGCGCCCCCCGTGCATTACCTCTCGCCAGCTCTCCCATCCTCGCGTCTAACTTTAATTCTTGCGGCGCAATTTTTCAGGCTTGGTATTACGAAAAATAAAAGGAGAAAAATTACCAACAGCTCCGTGTATATTGCTCTATAGTAGGTGTACTCCTATTCGGGCAATGGTAATTCGTTTCTTGCGCTTATATATGTATAAATGTATATATATACGTGCAGCGCCTGCAAATAATTAGATCGTAAAGCGGCGCGGAGGAGGGGGGGTGGGAGCCGGTAATCAGTTTAACGTCCTAATTTAGCGATTATCTCTCTGCGCCAGCGGCTGCAGCCAGACACCCATGCGCGCGCGCGTCTACGCCTCTGCTCTGCGCGCGAAAGTTTGCGAGAGGCCAAAAGGAGGAGGGGGCAAGGAAGGAGAGGAGGGAGAAGAGCTATACTGCAGCGCGAGAATCCGTAGAACAAGCGGATTGGACTGCCGATTAAAATTGGATTTGTTAATTACGAGCTGCGCGCACACGGCCTGGAGTTCCCCATTTCCCAGGGACACGCGAGAGGCAAGAGAGAGAGAGAGAGAGAGAGAGAGAAAGAGAGGGAAGAGCCCGGGTGTATCTTATTAAGCCAGCGCCGCCGTGTAATTCGGCCGCAACCGACATTTGTCATGATTACGGACCGCTTGCGCCGTGCGTTATCAGCCTCGAGAGGCTGTACGAAAAATATACGTTTGGTTAACAGACTTTTTGCCTACAGCTAATAACCCCTACTATTTTCTCATAATTTTTATTTTAACGCGGCAAAAAGCTGACTGTAAATGCAAGATGATTTCGATGTACATATCTCCGGCCACGAGCGAATCTCCAAGCCGTCAATCTCCGTTCCTGGTCCCTCGTCTTCACTCCTTTCCCTCAATCTCCAAGGATTAAGCTTTTTTTCGTAGTTTCCTACCCTCTCGCTCGAAATAGTCGAGAGAGAGAAACGTACGTTGCATAGTCGTCCCCTGGTGACGTGTTTTCCCCGTGTAGGAAGTGGTCTCGCAGCTGCCGTAACGGGCCGCGCGAGACTTTAGCCTTATCGCGAGTCGCTTCTTTGCGCTTTTGACAAATCACCGCCACGAGGCATCCGCGAACGAGCCAACTTCTCGTCTCCTACTTGACTTTTTGCCCACCCTCCGCGCGCGTTATCTCTCCTGCAACGTCTCAACTTGCTTCACTTGTTCTCTTTTTTTTGTCAACCGGTCCAGATGAATCGCCTCATACTTCCTTGAATTCGCTTTTTTTTCGAATGAAATTTGATCAATGAACATTTTATAATTTCACGGCTCTGTTTTTCTTTCTCGTTGCGAATAGTTATTGAAATTTTTAACGATGGCGAGAGACAGAGAGAGAGAGGGTTGCAATTATTCGAATTTTACAGGAAATCAAAGCAGCTGGAAACTTTTGCCACGCAAATCCGGGCTTGAAAGACCGAAGGAAAATACGAGCATAAAATGTCTCTCTCTCTCTCTCTCCCATGGACTCAAACAAGCAGCCAGGAATCTTCTCTCCTTTCACACCAGCTTTGAGAGCCGGCCAACTTGTCAAAAGAAGGTGGAAAACCTGGTAAAAAGAGGGGGGAGGGAGGTGGGAGGGGCAGTAAAGAAAGAAGCGAAACCGAGAAGAAAAATCTCCCATCCCCCCCTCTCTCTTTCTATCCGTTCGCCGAGTTAAATTAATTAAGCTAGATTATCTCGGATGGCGGAAAAACTTCAATACTCTTTGCCGCTCTCCGAGCGCGACGTAGTCTTCCGGCGCGCTGCTTCGAAGGGCGTCCGCGCGTAAACGTCGCCGAGAACTTTGCTCTAGCCTTCGATTTTCATTCCTTTTTTTTTCTTCTTTGTTTCCCTTATCTTTTCGCCTGCTACGTCTTTCGAGCCCTTCTTCGCTTGAGATCGTCGTCGTCGACACCTCGTACTTTTTAATTCAGTTACGGATTCGTATACGTTCCACCAAGCACGGATATAATCAGCAGATATCGAGGAGAATGCTGTTACACTGTCTTGACGTTCGATAGCGTCAATTTTCCTTTTCAAACTTTGCTAACCCGTCGCTTTTCTTATTTAATTTACCGGAATTCAACCTAAGCTAATCTAGATTTTCGTTTTTACGCACCTACGCGATATCCTATATGAATTTAAAATTAATATACGAAATTCCAGCCCTCTAAGTATTCCCGATGAAAAAAAAGCTGCGAGTTAATCGAGAAAACGAGCAGCTTAGAATTTAAATAAAAAAAGGGGCGAATTCGAAAGACGCTTAAAAATATTTTGAAGAATTCATTTAGCTTATACAAATACGCGTGCACGCACGCGGCTCCGCGCGCATATGCAGAGCGTAATAGATGCTCTCATTACCATAGCCATGGCCGTGAGCTTTAAGCAGCACACCGCGGCGAGGAGCGCTCATCAGCATAATTCGCGCTTAAAATTCACCTCTGCAACAATCTACGCGCGCGCTTTTACGAGAGCCGCTCGTGTTTAGGCTTACGGCCCAACTACCGACACTCTGTGTATACCCTTGTAGACTTGAAAGTTGGCGTTCGATATATCAATCGTTTACCAACGAATGGAGAAAGAAAGAAACTTTTGCTTTCCGTAATATTTGTAAATTTTCAGTTCACAACTATTATTGCGTTTGTAAAAGCTGATCGGATTGTCAGAAATATTTCAAGATGTAATTATCATTGCTTTTGCAAAAGCATAAAGTTTTGTATTTAATCGAGACTTCCCTTTTTTCTCGCCAGTTTCTCGTTGGGTAGAGTCGATTCCATGTCGCCATATAAAGAATCTCAGAGTTTCAGATGCCCGCACTGAAACTTCTCTTCTCGTTGAAGAGGAAGAGAGAGAGAGAGAGAGGGGAATTGCAATTCGTTCCGCGAAATGAACTTCATTCGATTCCCTGCCTCTGACACCTGTATGCCTCGTCACTTTGCCTCCCTCCCACATCTGACTCTTTTCAAAGATGTATATCCACTAAGGTGGTTTAAAGTCTACGTGGTAACTTCGACGCAAGCGCCCAAGTAGCAGCTGCTTCGTAAACATCCTTTGCAACGACTGACGCTGTAGCAAGCTACTTCGCGGAAATCCCTTACGCGAAATAAGAAGCTCGAGCTATAACGAAGGGATGATTGAGCGTCGATGAAATATACTTTAGAAAATCGGGAGAAGAAATTTTCTAATTATAAAGGTTTAATTAAGTTTGCCTTTATAGTATGCACGATGCGATGTACATAGTGAAAAGAGGGGAAAGAGGAAAGTTTGTGAAAAAATTTGATTGGGAGTGAATAGAAAAGAGGGATAATTAATATTTTGATGATTGTTAATTAATGTGCGACGAGTTTTTGGCCAATGTCCGAGAGGGTGTGATCTGATTTGTAATTCAAATACTTTAATTGATAATTTAACAAGTCCCACCTCACAGACCCGGCGCGCGCAAAGCTCTCGAATTTAAATGATATTGCTTTTTTAATAAGCGTGGATTAATTAACGCTTTAATTAAATTTACATGAGAGCAATTTTAAACGTATATACATATTATTAATACCGAAATTCTCGAACGAATTCAAATTTAATGTCTTTTTTTCTTTGAAATACCATTCAAATATAATTCAAATCTGACGCGTGATATCAAAAAACCTTAATCTCCCGCGGGGCAAATGAAAAAGAATAACACGAAGGAAAACCGAAAATTCCCGTGTTAAGAGGATTATTCGCGTTTGCGCAGTGAAAAAGCAGAAAAATATAAGTAGATATAAGAAAAAAAAAGGAATAAGCTTCAGGTGAGCGTATCTGTCCTATATAAAACTCCCCCTCTGTTTCCGCTCGGCCACTTGCACAGGATTCGTCATTCACCGTAAACACGTACAGGCGTACACAATCTCAAGAGTCTAAAGCCATAAAGACGTTGACTATAGAGGGGTTCGAGGAGGGCGGCACGGTATAGTAAATCGTTTTTTTTCTTTTTTACATTCCAAGGCGCGCTTATCTCCTCAGCAGTAACTCGTCGTTCGTCCGCTCGCTCGTCTTAGTCGTAAGGTACACCTCGAGATCTCGGCTGGGACTGTACACACTCCTTCGGCCGGAGAAGTACGTAAGACTCGGTGAGAGTTTACGAGGCTGTCAAGCCAAGCAGGCGTCTCTCTCGTTCATCTGCATGTACACTCCGAGATCGAGATACAACCCGCCTGCCAAAGTACACATTCGTAAACGCGCCCGAGCGTTTTGTGACTCGGTAATTACTGGCAATGTCGAAGTTTTATTAACTCCAACGCGCCGGATGCCCCGGCAACTATCGCGCTACACTTTTTCTTCGCGGCACACGTTATTCTTCTTTTTCCCTCGCTCGCTATGTATACCACGGAGTATCCGTTTACGCGTGTCCTTGGCTGCCTGTATGGTTTACGACGAAGGCATAAATATCGAGTGACTTTTTCCCTCGGTTCTTCAGGGCAGCGACAAGTTCGGCTTGAACTTATGCTACCTGGACGTTATGAAAAAAACAAACCTAAAGCAACAGTATATCGGCAGCGCTAAAAATACGGGAATTTTTTCTCTTTCTCTGTCGCTCTGGGCCGTTGAGAAATAATAATTTAATTTTTTACCCGCTTTTAATCAAAGATTTGAATTTACACACGTGGATATGTACAGTGCATAGAAGCTCAGCTATATATCCTCCATAAAAGTTAGGTATACTCTGCTCTGGAGGATCGAGAAGGCAGCATTTTTTTTCCTCATGCCCTACCAGTTTTTCCAATATTAAATACGTTTGCCCAGGTTGCAGAAGCGCCACATATCCCAATCGCGAATAGCAGCCGTCTGTACTCCCCTCGGGGCCGAGCCAGCCGAAAGAAGCAAAAAAAAAGAACAAGCCGCGAAAAAAGCCAAGAGAGAGAGGGAGAGAGAGCCCAACCCTAGCCTCTCTCTCTCCGAGTATTTTAATTTAAACGAATAAATTTGCACGTTACACACACACAGGCGGAAGCGCGCATAAATCCCCGGTAGTTTCCGCGTCCAATCAAACGAATTCAATTCGCATCCTCCCTCTCCCACCCCCCGGAACTGCTCCACCCCCCCCCCTGAAGCTCCCATGCTCGCGCAAATGAAGTATAAATAACCAGGGTAGCCGTTCTCTCTGTACAAGGGCGTTGCCGTTGCGTCGTAGAATACACGTACTGCTTGGTTCTGCTGCTCGTTCCCTCTTCCTCCCATGCTCGCGCGAACACATATGCACGTGTAGAGCGAGAGAGACACGTACGCGAGGGAATCGGGATTGCGCGGGGGCGCCGAGATTTTGATCTCTAATTAGCTGTATATCAAATGAACGCGCGCTGGCGCACCTAACAAACCCCGCCGGCAGGCGGCCTCGGAGAAATACGGCTCCCCGTCCGGCTGTCTGGCGAAACGCGGACTCGCACTACTGAGCGTACCGATCATCCTCTCTCTCCCTCCCTCTTGCCTTTCTCTCTCCCTCTCTCTACGTGCTTCGCGCGCCGCTCTCATTCGCATATACGTGCAGTCGCTTCTTTTTATCTCGCCCGCGGCTTGAATCTCCCCCCCCCCTCCTCGCGCCTTCCTCTGTTTTGCGAGGCTGCTATAGCGTCTGATGCGCGCAGATTTCTCGACGTAATTATAGATAAATATCGGTCGAGCTAAGCTGCTTTTGCTTTGGCGTTGAAGGGTGGTTGCGCTTCGTGCACATTTCGCCTGCTGATTGAACATTCTTTCACTCCTCTCGCTATCCCAATTCGATATTTGATTATTTGTTCGTTTGTTTTTTTCATATATTTCTAGCGTTGCGCGATATTTGCAATGATTTTAATTTTTTCCGTTTTGGGCGTTATATTGGCAGATATCCGACTATCCCTGCCTATACTGCGTGTATTTAATCGCCATGGCAATTAAGCATTGTAAACGAAAAATACTTTGATTAACGAATTGTTTGGATTCAATTGGAACTTTTAATCCTCTCACGAGAGCTCACGTCGTTTTCGTTGCATTGTGTGTTCGATCTTGTAATACCGGCTTTTCTCCATTAGCCTATTGTAGTAACGTATCGCAGTCATTGTTAAATTTGAAAAATAGATTTACTCTGATCCTTTCATTTATTTTTTGTTTCTCTTTTGTTTTTATTTAACACTTGTTTATCAGTAAGCCTTTTCGACGGGGCGCAAATAAAGGCGCAGCAATGGCAGACAGGGAAAAACATATTAATCATCGAGCAGACGTGTATGTATGTATACATATACATACGTACAGCGTATTCTGAATAATCCAGGCGTATTGACAAAAACGTACGACATCAACTTTATTCCCTAGCGATTCGATAAAATAAACGAGTAGCCCAGTTGCTCGTTTTCTCTTTCTCTCTTCTTCCCTTCCTCTCTTGCAGTCAGTAACTGCGATATTCGCAACTTGATATTCATCCTGCATTTTTCAAGGCAAACCGTCGAGCCATTCCAACAGCGACTCGCGTGAATTCCGCTTCTCGAGAGTTGGCCGAGAGATGCCTGGGCGTCGCGCGCGCGCGCCCTGCATTTCCTCGAGCTGAGGTCGAAGGTACGCGGGATAGTTCTTATGACGGTATAGCAGAGAGCTTCTCCAACTTTGCCTGGGTAAAGGGAACGAGGAGGGAGGGTAAGCGGGAGCGAGCCTGGCCAAGCTGTATATATGTATCTAGATACACTTATATATAGCCGGGCATATTCCGCGAGCCCGACTTAACTTCATTGACAAGGGAATTTCCTGGGGAAAGATCCTCCGGCAGCCCGTTTGCCCGGTCGGCTTATTATACCAGCGCGCGCTTGAGTATCTCCTTCTCAAGAAAGCCGAGGATAGGAGGAATGGGAGAGGAAGAGGGAGGGGCAATCGTTGCCGGTCTCTGTAGTAGCTGCGCATCGAATAAACGGACGCGAGCGCTCTCTCTCTCTCTCTCTCACTCTTAGAGCGTCTTGAGCTTACGTCAATTTTCGTTCGCGTGCACCTGCGCCAATCCCGCTCCGGCTAATCTTCCGTGATCCGCCAGCGCGTACTCGGGATATTTGTCCGGCGCTTAAGTTTGTGTCTACGCTGTATATATACGCGCGATCGAGTTGACGGGCTCGAGTCTCCCTGTCGTTCTTGACTAATGGCAATTTTCGCGAATCTCCCTCGGCCAGGCCACACTCACTTTCTCCTCTTATCTTTTTCCATGAAACTTGTTGATCTTTCTAGTAATGGCTAATTGCTTTTCTCCCTTGATTCTCGGTACTGTCAGCTGGGACTTATTTTGAGTAGATGCGTTTCCTTCCTCGTCGATGAAATTTCGCGCGCGGGGCCTTGGATCAAAGTTATGTATACATGGATTCGAGCATAACGAGCCAGAATTTCCGAAATTCCGTATTTGATGAAGCGCAAATTTTGAAGATATTTATATTGAAATTCCAGTCTTTGATGAGGCAATATTACTGCTTTAATAAAGATGGATCGTCATTTTCGTCTCTCGCATGGATGAGAAATTTATACTCTTTCATAAAGGCAGGATTCGTTCGCGATCTTTCAAAGCAGTGCTTTTAAACCTATACGTTTAAATTGCCACAAAACAAAAAAGGTCTTATCGAACGACGAAGGTGAAAACAACAATAATAAAATGTCGGAGCTCAATGTCAAAAATCTCCGGCAGAAAACAAACGATATAATAAACAATGGCGTTTGAATTGACCGAAAGTGTATTTCGAAGAGGACGTCTAAATTTCCAGCGGCAACATGGAGAGAGGAAAAACATTCGAAGCACGAGGGCACTTATTGGCCTTAACTATTGCCCAAGGAATTTTTCGATAGCGGATCTTTGTCGTCGTCGGCCGGCTGACTCCGCCTTCCGCTGCGGTAATGCCGCGCACGGCGGGTCGGACTTTGAGAGCGCGGCGCTCAACTCGACAGAGTACAAGCGAGCGACGTCGCGTAACAAGCCTCGGAGAGCCGCTTCCGGAATGCGTTTGATTAAAGCTCCGCAAACCGACTCCAGCTCTCGTTCATCGATAGTTCGAGGAAACTCGATGGATGAGCCTAGTGGTTGGCTCTCGTTCCAACATCGGGAGCCGCCTCCAGCCCGAAATATCTTGCCCGCGGAGAGAGAGAGCTGCCCAACGGCTCTGTGGCTCCGCGCTCTTTCTATCCCCCTTTCCTCTCGCTCTGTTATATCAAATTCCTGGCGACGTCCTCCCATTGCGCTCGCCCGATTTATGTAACATCTGTAGCCGCTCTCTATCTCTCTCTCCTGCCTTACACTCTCGCGTTATTAAAATCTTCCACTTCTACGCGCAGTTTTATAATTCGCTGGGCCTAAGAGTTCATAAACTTAATGTAATATGTAAAAAAACTATCTCCACATAATGGTAACTTTAACGATCGTAAAGCACCATAACATAATTAATACGCTTTTAATGGACTCGGCTGAAAAATTCCACGTAAATTAGATCAAGGTACGTTGGACAAGGTCAATTTTTCCAACAAACTAGCCCCGGGAAAGTTGATGAGCGAGCTTGCACGAGGCATACTCATCTAACGAGGTCTGGCTAGCCGGTTACTATGCGGCCCGTGCGGCTTCGTGAACAAGGGAAGCAAGACTCGCTGGTAAATGATATGCGCGAGCAGGCCCAGCCTTTAATTCTTGGTGAAATACTCCGATAGTTGGGAGAGGAGAGTATGCCGTCGGCCGCGAGAATTTTTCGCATATATCCCGAGCCCCCTGGGCTAATGGAGAACAAGGAAGCTGCGGCGTTCATTAAGCTTTCTCTCCCTCCCTCTCACTCTTTCGCAATGCTCTGCGCTACACGACAGAGGTATAGCCTCGTTGGAATGCATTGCAAAATTATGAATTTCAGGCGGTAGGAACATCCAACGAACTCTATGTATATATAGCTACGACGGGAGAGTATGCAAATCAGCGCCGGCCGTCGAGACGGCCAGTCCGATCGCGTCTGCGCTCGCCGGAATTATTCTTCATTGACTCCTCCCCGCACCGGCCGAGCGCACCTTGCACTACCCAACTCTCTCTTTCTACCGCGCTGACCCTGTGCCTGGACTCACGTGCTCTATGTACCTCCAGGCCAATTTGGCTTGCAGAATTTACTTTGCTCCATGGACTCTCTCTCTCTCTCTCTACTTGCATTCAGAAGGAATATGCTCGCGCGAAATTGATAGGTCATGTTTTTAAGAGGATCTCTCTCTCTCTCTCTCTCTCTCTCTCTCTATCCCTATATACCTACATACGCGCTCGTGCGCTCGCTTATTTGAATAGAAATTGAGAGTCTGTTGATTTCGTAATGGCTGGCTGAACTTTGTTTCTTTTAGATTCTCTCTATCTCTCTCTTTCTCCTTCTCTTTGTGTTTGACGTACTACGTTGCGCGCGGTACTTTGTGCCCGTGTACTTTGGATAATTATGTACAAACTTTACACTGTCGTTATCTTTGAATTGATATTTAATAGTCCACCGAAAGTCTGCCTTTCGTATAAAGTTCAGCGCTTTGACTTTGTTGCAAATCGGGGAATTTCCTAAATCAACAGATGAATGGTATAACGACCACGGGGGACGCACGAACATTTAGTTACAAGTCCAAGTTTTCGCTTGATGAAAAGAGAAAGTTTATGAATATCAAAATGGCCCATGAATTAAGTTTGACACATTTGGCATTAGCAGATTTGGGCCTATGGAGATTTTTAAAAGGCAGATTTATAGCCGTAAGGGAAATCACAGTGTGTATAGGTTGGCTCTTCATTGCCCGGCTCTCGGTGTGTATGTTATGCAACTTCATTGTCGCAGCGCCATGAGAAATTAAAAATTCGTTTTCATTAGCAAACGAGCTGCCCGTACACTTTGAGACAATTATTAACAAGTTCGATCGGTCTACCGCAACTCATTAAAACGGCTATCAATCGCGAATGAGGCAAAGAGAGAGATGGGGAAAAAATAGCGTAAAAAGCAGTAGACGGTATATTGGCAAGGTCGAGCAGCAGTCGATAGAAACGCTGGACTAGCCGAGAAAATGATGATGATATATCCAGATCGTTCTCAGCGTTATTGTCACTCGCTTTGACGCAGAGCAAGCCCACCCCTACCCTCGCTCGTTCATATCGCGCTTCCGTTTCAATAATCACTCGAGAATTAAACCTGCCTGGCACACTGATGTATTTTAGACAAATGTGCGAAATGCACACAATTTCCATTGGGGATATGGGTAGAGGCGTGGGGGGGGGGGGAGGTCGTGCGACAGTAAATATATATGTATACACACATAGCGATAGTGCGGTAGCATCAGTAGGACTAATGCGTTCGAAATATCGGACGTGCAATCGACGCGCCGCGAGTATATTTCACGATGGGCTCGTGGCTTGCCCGACCGATTTCCCGTGGGCACGCACGCGTATGTACATACCTCTCCTCCTGCCGCTGCCCCCCGGCGCTCCTCTCGCTCTTTGTCACAGCGCCATTTACACGCGGCGTTGGCCACATTACAAATCAATGTACTCTGCCTCTCTCTTGATCCAAGCATCCGGAAATAAGTCAGCCGCAGAGTAGTGGTCGCAATCGTCATGACGCGACGCGCTTTCGACCGTATACCCTTTTCTCCTATTTCTGCCGAGCGTTAGCGCGCCAAATTCTTACTACCCTCGCTCACCTCTCCTGCTCTCCCCTTAACTTCTAAACTGACTCGTCTAAAGCGGATTAATTTAGAATAATCGTAACGGCGACCGATACTCTTCTCGCGCGCTCTCGGTTCAAGTCTCCCAATGACCAGATGAGAGAAGACGAGGAGAGGGAAAAGTCAAAGGAGCGAGATAGAGAGGGAGAGATGGGTTTGACGGAGTGGTAGAGGTATAGTGGTAGTAGAGAGACTTGGCAATCGGCCAGCGGGAATTTCCGGGCGATGCGACGCGTTTGCCTGCTCGTAGTATAGTGGTGGTGCTAGTAGTAGTAGTAGTTGCGCAGCAGTCGACGTTGTCGGGACTGAGAGACGCGCGTCGTGTGTGGAGTGGGTCGACAAGCTGCTTAGAGACGTTTCGCGTCACGCTGGAAGCGGCAGGGGAGAGAAGCAGCCCAAAGAAAGCCGCTGCGCTCGGCTGCTATATACTGCTACAGCGGCAGCAGCCTCGACTACCAACGACGAATCGGACGTATTTGCCCGAGATCGAAACACGGGTCGAATCTACGCCCTCTCTCTCTCTCTCTCTCTCTCTCTCTCTCTCTCTCTCTCTCTCTCTCTCTCTTCCTTCCCCATCTCTTCTCTCCCCCCTGTTTCTCTATCTTGGCTGTTCGCTAAGGTTATGTATACACGGCTGCTCGGGCGCGGCTTGTATACGGGACAAAAACACGGGAGGCTGCTTGATGAGAAGTGTACATTCGACTACCATCGCTTCTCACTCCGGGGAATCGAGTTTCTCAGGATTATGTACAGAGCGCCTAGGGTTTCACTCTATGGCAATTGACAATGTCTTTTTCTTTCCGTTTTCAGGGTCTGTTCGCGGCTTATACTTTTATTCCTGATGATTTGAATCGCAAGTTGTAGCCCTTACAGCCGACATTTCAATCTGCCAAAAGTTTGGCAAATTTTGACGTTTTAATGGCTAAACCAAATGTAACAAGTCGACGGATGAAAGAGGCGCTTAGACTCCAGCGAATCAAATATGCATTAACAGGAAATACAAATCTGCAGGGGGGTATTAGCGCAGCGGGGATAAGCGCGCGTCGGCGCAATATCTTTCTCCTTTCGCTCGACGGCGCTTGCCTCCATTTCCGCGGCCCCTCCTGCTCCTCAACGACAACCGATACGTCTTTAAGCTGCTCTCGTAAGTCCTTGCGCCCCTGCAAGTCGGTGAAAACTCGAGACGCGCCAAGTGAAAGCTCTCCGCGTCAATTTCCGCATGCACCATCGCCTGAGTATAGCGGTAGCAAGCCGCGATCGAGCGGGGACCCTCTCGTTGTTCGTTTGCTAATTGAGTTGAGGTGGTATTAAGGGACACGTTCTCCCAGCCGAGCTGATGATTGTGCGGCGTGTATTTTGCGGGATTGGACGAACTCGGCTTCCAACGATTGGGGGAAATTCAATGCCAAGGTTAGTTTAGGTGGAGAGGGATCGGAAGGTGAGGAAGATACTTTGGTTTTCTTGATGGAAGAATAGAATTGTTGACAGTTATTTTAGAACGTCTTGACATTTTAAAATTGCTTGCTTTGATAAGAAAAAAGGTAAAATTCGTCACGAAAAAGGAATATTTTGACGAATTCGTACGTATAACAGTTCCAGCAACGTCGGAATAATCTACAACTCGTGTGATATTTTACCGGTGCCTTGTTAAGATTTAATGAAGTTATTACTCCGACGAAATTGTAGTTTTAAATTAAAGCTCCTAATTAAAGTTCTCCAATGTAAGGATGTTCCATCGCGGCATATTTAAACAGGCTCCCGGCCCAAGAGTAAAAGAAAGACAATAAAAAAAGAGAAGAATCTCTCATTCAAATACAAGTTATTTCTTCATTTTCCGGTAATTAAAATAAATCTAAATGTTAATCGTCTAATGACTCGATAAAAGCAATCTCGGACTTTTTATTTATCGACGACGATGTCGAGGACGATCTCGAAACAGTTAAGCCCGTAGCGCCGGACGTGAATATGTAATGAGGTACATTAAGAAATCGAGACGACAGAAAAGTAGACGAGGGAAAAGGGGAGCGGGGCCAGGGGAGATGAGAAGGACGAGGGTAGTTGAGAGAGAGAGAGAGAGAGAGAGAGAGAGAGGAGTTTCGGTGTTAATTTAAAAAGTTTTATGGAGGACCGAGGCTGAGGTACAGAGGCTTAAATTAAAATCTCCGTATCGCGCTTCCAGCCGGCGAAACGGAAGAGAGCGCTCGAGAGCAGCCCTCGGCCTTTCCTTTGCAACTCGTGGGATTAAGTCGCCGGGAGACGTTAAACCAATTTACAATTTACTTGTGGCTCTCCATCTCCCCTCCATTTCTATCCTCTTTAGCTCCATCTCTCTCTTTCTCTCTCTCGCTCTCTCGCTCTCTTTCTCAACGCATGACTATTTACTATCTGAAATGAGATTTCTAGAGTGTATCTAGCTTGAGATTTTGCGTATTACCACCGACTCTGCAATCATCGACTTATTTTATAGTTGATAATTACTTTTTCCCCATCGAGTCTATCGCTTTGCATTAGCACGTAATGACTTTGTAAATACGAAATTCTTTTTATTTTGTTAGACAATCATACAGGCATAAACTACAACGTCAACGATGAAAGACGAACCAATGCGTCGATTTTGAAAGAAAAATAATATTTCTTTTTTATTCCCGTCTATAGTAAATACATCTCAATACCGGTATTTTTAGAAAATTTTTTATTGTAAAGACTTTATATCAGTTTCCACGCGCAAGTCGAATTAAATATAAGAACAGAGGCTTACTTCGAAGACAACGTCAAAGCACAACACCGAGATATCTAGTTCGCCAACACTTAGCCGCGGGAGCAATTTGCTAAACTCAAACTAGATCCGATCTCTGACCGTCGAGCGGAGCTTGTTTACTCTCTTGACCTTGTTTTCGTCGCGCTCTAAAGTGCACAGCTAGCTACCGAGTGTCCAGCGAGTGAAAAGCCTGGCTTTTATACTGGTTTTCTTACGAAAGCCTGACTAGTGTGAGACCTCCTTACACCCAAATACAAATAATAAGTAATCTCGAAGGATTTTGGAAAATCTTTGCTTTTTGGCTAATAAACGGTAAAGAGATTGAAAAGTTTGGTAAATACTTTGGCTGCGGAAAATTTTGATTAGATGTACGTTATAATGACCGTCTGATCTTTTGGGATCGAGGGAAGTAAAATCGGAGGGACGTGACGTCGGTAACATCACTCCCTTGCGTATTATTGGACGGACGAATAAACGAGCAGGCTTAAAGTCGTCTACTCCTTCGCAAAGTTAAACGGCCCAAGTTTATCCGTTACCTTATAAAATGAAGTCATTACGTCTAGATAAGTGATTTTGAAAGAGTTTGAAAGGGGCTATTTCTGTCAAAAATTTTTATGAAAACTCAGTTTTATTTTTCACCCTTCGTTTGGTTCACCCTTTTTTTTGCTATTCGCCAAGTTTTAAACACTTTCTTTTTTAAGTCAATCCACAAAACTTGCGTGAAATTATCTCTCTGTCCATTAGAAAGATCTGTCTTTTTTTTAAACAAAAAACAAGACCGTGTAATTTTCAGACAACATGAAAAAAACCGTTTGTTTTCAAAGTAGCATTCAGCGCAGGAAAAAAAGAAGTCCGAAAAGGCGCCCTTTAAAATGTTAGTTGTCTAGCTCGGAGAATACATCCAGAGAGTAAAACTCGGACGAGAGGAGGGGGAGATGGTAAGGAAAAAAAACGAAAACAAACAGAAGGAAAGAGGATCGGGGGATCATAAACACCGGAGAAAAACATTTCAATCACCCTCGTAAAAAGTTGAGTCCGGCATCTGGAGTAGTAAATACGCGAAGCTAGGCCAGCCAGGAGCGGGGGAGGGGGTGAGGTCGGAGGGGGAGTTGCTCCGATTCCACAAATCATCGACGACGCGCAGAGCCGAGGCAAGCGCTCTTCCGCGATATTCGCCAAAGAAGGGGAAACTGGGGATTGCTAAGGGGCAGGGAGGGGGTAAGAGGCAGTTGCCGAAAGTAGCGCGCGCTCGGCGGAATGAGACGCCGTAAATCAAAAGGCCGGCCGCGCGTCTGCGAAGTTTTCATGGCTGCTCCAGGCCCGGCGCCTTACGACCGTTTCGAGCTAGTCCCCCGGCCCCTCCCTCCCCCCGTGTCTCTCTTCCTCATCCCCGGACTTCGACTTCTCATTACCCGACTTGCTTGCTCTCTCTCCCCCTCCCCTCACTCTTTCCGAGTGCCTCGTCAAATTTTATTAACCACCCCAGCGCGTCGCGGAGCTTCGAACTCAATATCTCGGATCGACCTGCGCTGCTGCTGTTGCTCCGAGACCGCGGATTACTACTCCCGAACTCAAAGCATTGCCAGACTGTAATTAGTCCGAGATGTTTTTCACGATGACGCCAGCTGTTTCTCGCTTACCTCTATATATATACACGAGACTTACTCTCATTTAGAAATATATAGCTCAATACCTTTTTCTCTTGGCGCGTCTACGCGCGCAGGTGTGAGAATGTTTATGCGCACAAGTGGCACGTCCCAGTTTCCTTTCACACTCACTGGAAATGACGAAAATCAGATTGGTATATATCGCAATTACGCCGGTTAATTGCTTTGACATATTTCCGCATCTGCAACCAGGCCTTCTCCTCCTGCTCCTCTTGCTACCCCTACATAGCCCTGGGCTGCACCTCGCCGATATTATCTCTCGGCAGCGTCATTACTCGAGCGCGCCGTTTGTTTCTCCCCCTCTTCGTCGGATGCGCTTATTGAATCAGCCAGCGGACGCGAGGAGGAGGAGGAGGAGGGTCAGGGGGAGTGTTTCGTTCGTGCCCCGTTTTTGCATCCGCCCGCAGCTGGCGCTCTCTCTCCTGACTTTTTCTTTTTCCCTCTTTTTTCATGCGCTACTCATTATCTCATCTCTCGAAGCCCCCCGTTCCGCTCCTCTGTCCCTTCAGGGCTGCTTTTTGCTCGGCACTTTTTTTTCTTCCCTCTCTTTCTGTCGTTTTAGCTTTGTTCTCGGGCCCTTTTCCCCTAGCCCTTTAAGAGCAAGCAATAATTCCGCGCTCCTCGAGCGAGAACTAATTTCCCGACGCGCGTTTTCCCCTCCTCCCTTTGCTCGCTCTCTCTCCTCGCGCGTTTTCTCTTCTCTCTTGCCGGCGGCGGCGGCCTTTTATCGTGCCGCTCGTTTGCTCGTTCGTTCGAGGCAGGTCAGGCGACGCCAGGCCTCTCGGAATCGTAACGAACGCAATAAAGAGCCGAACTTTTCTCCGGCTGCACGAGAGCTGGGCTGTGACGCTGGTAGTTGGGAGGAAATGAGGTGGGGGGAGGGGTGGTGTGAAAAACGCCTTATTTACGAGGTGCTTATGTGCGGGCGCGCCCTGGATATCTCGGGCTGTCGAAGCCCTCCTGGACCCTAGGCACACGCGCGAGCGTGCCTTTTATTTTACGGAGGGGCTAAAATTTTATCGCGGCTAGGCCGCTGCCAACGCCGGCTTTATCGCTCGTTTTTCTTGCTCTTTCTCACTTTCTCTTCCCTAGCTCTCTCTCTCACTCACAAAGGCCTAACGTTTTTTTTCGTACGGCTTTACTTGTGTCAATTTCGCGAGAGTGATCGCATCAATAATCGTAGTGTACACTTTGAGATACAGATATAAAACGCGATGTCTTGTGTATAAAAAATAAACCTTTGGAGTAGGACGTAGTTTCATTGATAGAACGGTGTATTTGATGAATTTTTTCATTCGTGAAGATTTTGATGAAACAAAATTGTTTACTTAAATTCGGAAGATAATGAGACGGAATATGAAATGCAATTAAATTCATGTATGAAAACTATTGATTCAGTTGATTGTAAATATTCATTAACGCAGACTTTATTTGCTTTTGCGAACTGCACATATAATTAGCAAATAAATGTAAATAAAATGTTTGCGAACAGCGTAAAATGTGAACCTTGAATATTATTTGGAAGTTACGCGTATAGAAATAAATCTATCTTTGTGATAAATTACGAAACGAAATTCTGTACACAGAGACCCCCCTCGTCTAAATATATTAAATTGATCATGAATTAACTCATATATATCGGCAAACAATTATGTCCTTTTAATTATTGATTACTCAAGACAATTATTTTCGAAATTTTAATAAAACAATTTAGAAATGATAACGTTTAAAATAATAACCAACTTGCGAAATGAATAATCAGATGATAATTCGAACTTTCCAAGCACATCGTAACAATTATTGCACCATTGCCTTCGCATTCAGTTTAAATTCGCATGACGACAATTACCATTCTGTAATAGGAGCTTTCAACTGCCTTATTAGATTCACTAATTATATCTCACGAGAATCCCGCATTTAATTTTTCCCTAATTACTTTAACTACAGACGACTCAGTCTCGTCTTTCATTATCCATTTCTCGGATCATTATCCTATCAACGAGAGAGGGTCTGAAAAAATTCGCGATGAGCAGAGCCATTTTTCATGATTATTCGCTTTTCACGCTCTATTCTCGCAAGCTACGCAAGATTATTCTCAAGAAAAGAATTCAACTGGCATAATATTTTTAAAAAAAAATCATCAGACGAACCTTTATCTGAGCTGGGGCAGGCTCGGACGCCAAGAGCTGCTTGAGGGCCGTGTGCCCGTGGCCATTTTGACTGGCTGCACTGGCCCCTGGCGTGCTCGGAGTGCTGGGATTGCTGCCCGGGGTATTGGGCGTGTTGGGCCCGGTGTTGGGACTGCTCGGACTAGCGCTGCTGTTCTCCCCGGTGGCCTTGGCCGCTGCCGCCGCGTGGTGGTTCTCCGTGTGCCGGCGCAAGCTGCGCGCGTCGCAGTACGACTTGCCACAGCCCTCGGCCTTGCACTCGTACGGCTTCTTGTTCCGGTGCGTGAGCATGTGACCGTTCCTGTACGAATTAACAGAGCAACATTTTCTCGCTGTTAACTGTAAAGCTTGAACTTTTGTGAGGCTGTTATGTTTTTTCTTTTCAACTGCGCGTTTGCAGCTGCGCTTTTAAAGTTAACATGCAAACCGGAAAGAGTGTATAGTAGTGGTACACGTCAAATAAACAACACACAGATTTGTACAGCAACGACACTCGCGTTATTACAAAAACAAGCATCGAATACTTTGATGCCAGTGGAAAAAAAAGGAATAGCAATCATTTCAATATTCGCACCAAAGCGCCTGGAAAAGCAATTTCATTTATTATAAAATAGTCGTTGGGTAAAAAATAAAAGAAGTCTAACGCGTATATCAATGAAAAAAAAAGTAGCACATGCCTAGGGGCATGCATCACTTATATCATTCTCCCTCGTCGCTTCGATCCATCTCGCGCAGGGCGTAAGTGATTAAAAAAAGAAGAAAAACGAGGGCTGGAAAGGAGGATGGAGAAAAGTAGAGGCATAATGACATTTTCCAATCAGCTGAAGCTCCCTAGAGCGTAAGCAAATCAATGAGCTCTCGGTGTGCGTTGCGCCGGAAAGAAGAAGGGCGCATACACGCAATGGGAGAGAAATGCGACGAGCATTACACGACCAGCAATTGTTGCTATAGAGAGAGAGAGAAAAAGAGGGAAGCGGATATGTCTTGCTAGTGTCGCGCAAAGCACTACAGTGTAGAAAGGCTGAAACTATACGCAGTGCGCCGTCATGCAAAAGAGAGAGAGAGAGAAAGAGAGAAGACGCGCGCGTACGGGCGCGGGATCTCGTATATACACGAGGGACGCTAAAGGAGAGATAGAATCGCTTCTCTCTCTCTCTCTGCTAGCCCACTTCGACTTGAAATCCAAACGTAGCAGCAGCAGCAGAAGCGGCAGTAGCATCAGGTCGGATAGCGCGCCGTGGGAAACAAGCGGGCCCGAGGGCGGAGGCGCGCGCTCTCGTAGTCCCGGCGCACATAAAGCTCCCCGTATCCGTATCCGCGATCTATTCCGCCCGGGAATCCCTTCCCTTATGCTCAGAGCCTAAAGGCAGTCTCTGTATACACACGCAGGAGAGTGGGTGGCTGGGTGAACGTGTGTGTGGGCGCTTGCGCGCTCTGTGTGTCGTATATCGATAGCCGGCATCTACGGGCTTGTTCTCGAGCGATCCTTCGCGCCGTTTTCCAATATCCGAGAGAAAGCGGGTCGGACGTTAAAGCGATAAGCCCTCTCTTTCTCTCTTAGTTGCAGGCTCGGGGGGGAAGAAGCGCGTGGGAGGAAGAAGGCAGCGGCTGACGATCAGGCTTACGAGAACACTGCCGGGGAAAGACGGAAGCGAAGGCTAACCTACACAGTCGCGAGGCACGATCCAGGGTAAGGGAGGGGGGACACTGCAGAGCTTGCTTCCAAATCAAAGATGGGTCTACTCGTTTTCTCGCTTAGCTTCTTCTTCTTTTTTTTTATCACGTGCTCGTAACATCATCGTTCTTGAGCTCGTTCGTGTCGTTGATAGAGACTTTCCTGCGCAACAAGTATGTTTATGCGCGCACCTTTTGTGTGTCGATATATCTGATGACTTAGTTTTTAGAGGCAGAAAGTTCTTTTTCTGCTTTAAATTAATGCTTTAATCTTTAACGCTCGACTCGATTGAGTTAGGGATTTCTCTACAGAAGAATATATATTTATGTAAAATGGCCAGCAGAACAATTTTATATTCTGAAGTAGAGAGAACTTTTCAAACTTTTCTTAGAC
Organism: Anagyrus pseudococci; assembly: GCA_030522585.1. Lineage (NCBI taxonomy): Eukaryota > Metazoa > Arthropoda > Insecta > Hymenoptera > Encyrtidae > Anagyrus > Anagyrus pseudococci. The sequence goes on along the minus strand of JAPYYQ010000589.1, from coordinate 46,108 downwards.
ATTTCTTTTGAATATCCAACCTCGCGCCAAATTTTATTTTCGCTTAGAAAGTAGCATAAGGCTTCAAGAATCCATAAAGAAGTACACCCCACTCGTGCGCGTATTTGTGAAAAACGGTAATGATCAGCGAAAAGTCTGCAACAATTGATCGGCTTTTGTCCCTAATTTTGCATCTCCAGACAAAGCTAATAAGTCAACAAAGCATTTGCCCCCGTCGGCGACGAGTCTCAGTCATAATTGCATTAATCCGGGAAACGACGTTATCCGAAGCGAGTATATAGAAGCGATGTGCCTCGAAGCGTCAGGTGATTCAAGATTAAGTGAGATAAAGCGCCAGCCTCGTAAGAGCCTTGCCTCCGGCAATAACCAGCGCCTTTCTTCCGGAAAGCGTTCGAGGCCAATACGACACCCACTTGACTCCCTCGTCTCTCTCTCTCTCTCTCTCTCTCTCTCTCTCTCTCGGGCCACTTCAACCCGTCCAACCTTATCTCAGCGCCCCCTGACTCAATGGAGGCGCTTTGACGCGGACTGCCAAGAGCGAAACAACAAGCTCGAAGTTGACAAGTGAAGACGATGTGCTGGCGCTCCTCCGGATTTCTGAATTGTCAGACGCGCGACGTATACCGGCGCTTCTGTATTGACGCGATAAGCGAGACTTTGAGGAGGCGAGAGTCGACGTTTCGCTACGTCGCTTGTTACTCGATAATTTCGAGAAAATTCCCAAAGGATTTTAATTGGATTTTTTTTTAAACAAAATTAAAGCTTTGAGAGGAAAAAATAAACTATAAGTGAGAGTATATGGGGAAAGTTCGATAGGCCAGACTAGGCGAGATGCGGGTCTGTCTAAGCTCCTTAAATCAGCAGTTTTTCTTCGCGAGCGGGGGCTTTTAATTTCGTTAAAGCTAATTTGCCGAACTTCGCCTCGAACGAGGAAAGAAAAATGCTAGCTCCTGTACCAATCGTCTTAAAAAAAGTTCGCCAATGAAGAAATTAAGCCGTCCACGCTGAAAACCTATTGAGCGTCTAAAAATTACGAGTTACGATTGATATTTTCGCGAGAGTCGGCGAAACGATGAAGCAAGCCAATTATGAGCTCGATTATTTAAAATACATGCGCGAGCTTTGAACGTACTCGTTCAATTAATTACGCGGCCAGCCGTGAGGAAGCGTCAATTAAAAATTCGACCCTCGTTTCTCCAAGAGCAATCCAGTTTCCGTTAAGATTTCCTCACTCGGGCAAAGAGAGCGAGGAGAGAAAGAAGAGGGGATCAGCTAAAAATAGACAAGATCCGCCTTACCCCTATTGCCAGTAAATTAAGAAGAAACAAACTCAGATAGCTACGTGCCTTTCCCGTTCCTCCAGCTCCGACCCCAGAGAAAGAGAGAGAGGGAGAAAGAGGCTCTCCTGAAATTGTCTTTTAAAAGAACTCGAGGCCGAAGGATTTAAGCACCTACTTTAAATCTTCAAGGCGGAGGTCCGCCGATAAAATCGCCTCGTCCTTCCTGCTCTAACTTTTAAGTCTTGCGAAAAACGGAGATAAGACTTTACCATGGCACGCGGCTATTGCCGCCAAGGGGGAGGGAAGCCGGAAAAACAAGCGTGTTCGGAAGCGGTGAAAAGTTAGACGCGGCAGAGTAACAAAACAAAAAAAAAGCGCGAATTTAAATGGCAAGTGGGAGGAGAGTGAGAGTGCAAAGATAGAGCGAGAAAATGCAAGTTGGAAAGGCGAAGGGGAAAGTGACGTCAATCGGCAGAAGCAGAAAAAAAAATATCAAGGATAGACGGAGCAAGGAGAGCTAAGTCGAGCGAATGCAAATGGCCGTCGGGCAAAAAGCCCTGGCCTCGTTAGCGCATCTCCATCCGCGACGAATTCGTAAGGCGGGCTAAACGCTCTCTCACCTTGGTACGGCTTTCTAAGAAGAAGCATCGAGAACGATTAAAAAGTAAAATGCATATCCGACGACATTGGCGGGTTGCATGCAAAGCCGAAGTAGACAATTAAATTTGCACCGATGCAAAATACGAGACTCGAATGGACAAAATTCATTTCGATATTTCTGAAGCAAAGAGTTTTTGCATAATATCACTAACAAACCGAACGAAGGCAATTTTACGACGGTTGAGCTAATTCGAAACATCCCTCGACGAATGAGCCAAAGTAAACCGCGTGATCCTTTTTCCCGAAGCTCGGAAGACAGATGTAGGATCAGGTAGCGACGTCAGCTAGTTGATTCGCCGTAGCTCTCGGCTCGAATGAGCCACTGTCTCTGGCACGCGCGCGAGGCAAGTGCATTTCCTGCGCGCAAGCTGCAGCAGCAGCGGAGAAGATAAAGGCGGCAGAAGGGGGATTGCGAGCCTCGTCCGAGTCTTTGAAAGAAATGGACGAGGAGAAGACCAGTTAGCCAAGCCAAGGAGTATAAAGAAAGAGAACGAAAGATAGAGATGGAACAACGTATCTCTCTCTCTCTCTCTCTCTCTCTCTCTCTCTCTCTCTCTCTCTCTTCATCCACTTCTCCTGTACGTCTCTACTCGAGCTATTGATTCCCCCTCGGTCCGGCGATTTATTCCTCTTTTTCTCGCCGCTCGCGAAAGGAATTGAATCCTTAGTCTCTCGGCGGCCTGCAAAAGCTTGCCTCCCTTCGGCCTCTCTCTTAGTCCTACCAACCGGGCGTGCTCTTTGTTCCTGCACGCTGGCCCGCCAGCTTTTACCTTGACTCCTCTCTCTCTCTCTTTCTTTCTCTGTTCTGCGCTCTCGAGCAAGCCGCGTCGCCTTTTTGTTTTTTCTCTTTCGCCGAGCAACCGCGTGTTTCGCGTAATAATGAGCCGCACGGCAGACGCGACGTGACCGCTCGATGCCAATATTTCCGAGGGAACAGCGACGGAACTCGACGTTCCCCGCACTCGCGGGGGCCCCTCCGGAAGAATTAAAGAGCTCGGGATTGCAAGCTAAGTGCCTCCCCCCCGCCCCCCCTCTCAAACCCCACACCCTTATCCGTCTTTTTTTCTCTCCCTTTCCTCCCTTTTCACTCTCTCTCTCTCTCTCCTGCATCAGCAAGCTCCGACGAGTGTATATATAGCCCCCGTGTCTCGATCTGCTGGCGCTGCTACTGCTTCGGTTTTCCTGTTTTTTCGAGCGTACGCCTCGGGAGGGATTTCTTGTTGCGGCTTGTCAGGAGGAAATAAGAGACGTCCGTAACTTTCGCTTCCGCCGACTTTCAATTGTTTTTGCAAGCTTACGCGCGCGTGCTTAGCCTTCTGCTTCTTCTTCTTCTTCTTTTTCTTTCTTTTTTCTGAATTTATGGAATATAAAATCTATATACAGAATATTGCGCAAACTCTTGAGGATTTTTTCATGCGCGCGAACGAAAAAAAAAGCTAAAAGTTTTCTTTACCTAGCTAAGTGGATATATAGGTTGTAGTGTAGTTGGAAACAATCGAAATAAAAAAGCTACAAGCACGTGCAAAAATCATGGAACGCGCACGTTCTCAAAGCGCAAAAACCAAAATTTACAAGAGAGAGAGAGAGAGAAAAAGAAAAACGAGGGGAAATTCCGTTGGGAGTCGGGCGTTGGAGAAAGCAAAAATCTTCAATCAAACGCAAAAGCGAGTGACGTATTATGTATAACGCGTAGAAGCGAGCCAGCGGCAGAACGACTGCTGCGCGCGATTTGTATAACAAGAAAGACGTCGGCAAAATAGAAGTAAGAGGGAGAAGCCATCGTCTCTCTCTCTCTCTCTCGTTGGCGAATACTCGTACAAGTGCGCGCGTGCTGTGACGAGGGCCGCATGCAGATGTCGGCGGCAAAGGAGGTGCCGAGGAAATGATATGCGCGAGTCGTAGCGCTAGGCCCTGAAGAAATAGGGAGAAAAGGGGAGGAGGGGGTGGCTGAGGTACACACGTGCAGGCAGCGTGCAAGAGGTGTAGGCGAGGCACAAGGAATCCCGGGATGAAACGGGGGCGGGGGCTAGAAAGGCTTTTCGTTGAACTCACAAGTGGTCCTGCCGCTTGAACGCCTTGCCGCACATCAGGCAGACGTACTTCCGCTCGTCGCTGTGCGTCAGCTTGTGCTTTGTGAGCGCCGATGCGTTGTTGAATACTTTGCCGCATACCTGCGAACACAGAGAACATGCACGTGAGCTCTTGCAAGCCTCCACCCATCTCTCTCTCACTCTCTCTCTCTCTCTCTCTCTCTCTCTCTCTCTCTCTCTCTCTCTCTCTCTGCTCGGCTCCTCCTCGATTCGCGCCTATTGTCTCCCTGCTCCTTGACTCGAACTACTTGACGCCAGCAGCTCCCGACAACTTCCTTATATCTTACTCTCCCTTATTCGTCTTCCAACCCCTCTACCCCCCAATTCCTCATTTCTCGTCTAACATTGCATCGCTGAAACTGTGTTTTGGATTGGAATATTGCGAATCCGGTCTAATTAACTCGCTCCGGATGCTCGACGGTAGTTTCGACATTTCATATGGCTTTATCAGTGTCTATATTTTAAAATGTCATTTTTAAAATATATAGACGCTGGTTCAAACGCTGAACAAACTTAACTAAAATATTTGGGATCCAAACTAATTTTTCTTATAGTTATACACACAACGTACAATAAAACTATAATAAAACAGAAGTAACCGCGAGTCATAAAAAAAAGCTTAGATTCGAACGAATCCATATTTACAATCGATTTTTCATAAAACTGACGGTCAGCAAAATTTAATTACCAAGCCATGGCTTTTACAAATCCTCCACGATATAGAAGCGCAGCTAAAACTTTACGAGACCATCCGCAGCCCCCCTAATAAAAAGTGGTCATCTCCACAACTCGCTCTTATTCTCTCATTGCTTTTAATTCCAATCTGTCGTTATACCCCTCACATCCGACCATAACATTCTCAACACTGCAGATTTAGTCTGACCATAATAATCATACGAGAGTGTGGCAGTGGCTGTTTACATCTGAACGCGTCCAAAGGGACCAAGACAACGACTAGTAGCCTCGAGTCGGCAGCATCTGCGATATGACCCTTATTGTACGTTGGCTCCTCGAAAAATGCCGGCGTCTTATGTAAACAGAGCTGGCAGCTCGTCGGTGGAAAAACACGCGATGTTGTTTTCGTGAAATTTCCACTCTGACCGCGTTTTACAAGGAAAGCCCAGAAGATTGGATTGCCCTCGTCCGCGTTCTAAAAACGTCAATATATCCCCCAAGCAGGGCAAAACAAAGTTTCAGCATTATCAACTCGTCTTGACTAATCTTCAACCAAACCGAAACAAGCCGGTTAGGAAACGGGTTGGTCCATTCGCTATCAAATATTGAAATAAATCATAATAAAAGCGACGTTCGCGGAATTATATAATCAACGCGAGGAAAGAGAGAGAGAGAGAGAGAGAGAGAGAGGGGGCTATGATTAAAACCGAGAGATTTGTTACGTCCCAACCAATCCTAATTTCGCGTATTAAAATCAACATTATTTGAATATTCATGGGCCCGTGATTCATTTGTGCCGGGCTACGGCGCGCTCGGCTCCCGAGAACTGGCTTAATCAAGCGTTGTATCGTAAATTATTTCTATTCAATCGCTTTACAATCGATCAAAACTCCCAAAAGTAAAGGTATAAAAAAAAGGATACATATCGGCGATCGTAGCGAGAAATGGTGGAGGGTTGTGGCGAGAGAGATAGAGGTAGAGGGGGATGGGTGGGGAACGAGGAGCAACGACGCGGAGCCATCGTCGCCTATAAAACCGATCTCACGCCCATTGTTTCGAGCGAGCCCAAGCGTAACGAGCGTTTTCAAAGCGCGACGGCACAATGTCGCGTCATTACGTTAAATTAGAGGGAGGGGACAAAAAAAAGAAGAGAAGGAGAGGATGATGAGGTGGTGGCGGCGGCGGAGGAGGAGGACGAGAGGAGGGAAAAAGGCGGGAGGCATGCGGGCGGAGCGGGCTCGCGACAAAGCCGATTTCACGGTGCGAACGCTTATTAGCCGACTGCCGGGGCGAAATAATTGGCGCGAATCGCAGGAATTGATTGGTTTCCCGCCGGGGACAACCGCCTCTCCCCCCACCTCATTCGCTGCAAAAGAGAGGCGGCAGGGGGAGGGCAGAGGGGCAGGGGGCAGGAGGAGGAAGAGGCCAGGGAAGCTAGGGCGGGAGCGGAGGGCTGGAGTTTTAGCCCCGACGTGACTAATAGAGCGCGAAAACCGCCGCGGCTGCGCCGCGTGCGCTACTGCCGCCGCTGCTGCTGCTGCTGATTCGGCGCTCCGCGCCCGAACGAGCGCCCTCGCTTTATCGGTCCATTTAGCTTTCGTTTCTCTCTCGCTGCGGACGTCATTCGCGCGCGGATGAAAGAGAAAGAGAGAGAGAAGGGGATGGTCGTTGCGAGAGCGTTGATTTATGTACGACAGTAGCGTGTAGCTCTTTCCCTCTCTCTTTCTCTCTCCAGTGCGATTTGTTTTATTTTCATACAATAATAAAGCCGCACGGGTTTCGTTGACGCGTGCGCTTTGTTTATAAGGGATTAAAACTCGTTATTCCCTGTCGGAGCTTTTTCTTTTTTTCCGTTCGTTTTTCCTCTGTTTTTTTTTTCGAGTGATCGAGAGATCCCTAGCCGTAGGGCATCAAAGCTACGGATGGACTTTTGATAAGCGACGCTGGATTAAGAGCGGTACTTTTTAGCTGTCGATATGTTTTGAATTATCGCTCGTTTTACATTATATCTGCATATCGATTGAACACACTGGGTTATTTATATTTTTATGCCTAAAATAATTCTCAACATTCCTTTCAACATTTCGAAAACCAAGAATTGTTGTTATTTCAAACGGGGAATTTTTAATATTACACAATTCCAAGCATATCGTCCAACCGTTAGTTTTCCAAATGCTTAACAAAGCATCTCGCAAAAAATGCAAACGATTTTAATAACTTCTCAATTCGCCGGAACACGAGAGATAAAGCATACCTTGCGAGAAAGAAAAACGGCAATGTGAAAAATGAAAAAGATTTGCGCAATTCCAGCTCGTCGAGAGACAAGCTGGTATAAGTAATGAAAAAAGAAAAAGAAAAAGAAATGTAAAAAAGAGAGAATGAAAAAAAGATTAGGCAAAACTAGCGCGAAGGGCCCGCGTATAAAACACGATAAGCGGGGCAGTCGAGTATGAGATCAAGCTGACGAGCTTTTCCACGCGAATAAATAGGCGATGGGCCGAGAAGGCAAGTTTTGATCCAACCGCCTAGGCCCCTCGCTCTTTTTCTCTTGGCGCGCACGTGCATTAGCGAAGAGGCTGAGGCCAAGTGGGAAGGGCGGGGAGGGAGGTAGGGGGGGGGGTCGGATTGCCGCTGAATCGAAATTAATTTCCAGAACACCTGCGACCTATCGCAGCTCCCTCGTTTCCGTCCTCTCCTACTTCCGTGCCGTCTGTCGTCGGCGCAACAGCGGCTGGCGTTGCGCGCCTTTTATTATTGGGAACGCTCGTTCTCTCTTTCTCTTTCGCCGCAGCGAGTCATTTCTTCGATTATCGAGCCGAACTCGCTCGGCTCCGTTCTCGCGAGAAAGAAGACGCCCGCGCCCCGTTCGACGAAACTTTGGCGCCCGCGCGAGAGGAAAAAAAAGAACTGAAAAGTAAAAGAAGTGGAGGCCGGAGCAGAAAGAGAGAGAGAAACAAAAAAGTCGCTAGACGGCTCGGAGATGGAACTCGCGTCTCGACGCGTCTGCATCGAAGATGAAAACTCGAGCTTCGATGGGAAACCTTATATTCCTTGCCTCCATCCCTTATTCGTTAACTTTCAGCCAACTTGCTCTCTCTCTCTCTCTCTACCTCTAGCTCGAGTATATTAAGAAAGTGTGGCTCCGAGCAAATATTATGATTTTCATTTCTTCGTGGAGCTTAATTGAAAAGCTTTAAAGCCACTGTACCGCCCAGGCGAATGTGCAACGCAGCTATTGCGTCAATCGATCGCGTCCCTTTTATCCTTAACCTAGGCCAGCGTCTTCCCCGCTTACTCGGCACAATTCGCGTGCCCTTCGAATTTCTCATTTTCCTTTTTTTCTTCGCGCGGAAAATTGAAATTCTAAAGGAGGTGGAATCCTTGACTTCGCTTTCTCTCTCTCTCTCCTACACCAGCCGATATTCTACAACGTATTTGCTGATATAAAAAGCCACGTTGAAAAATCGAGGAATCAGAGTCTCTTTATTATCGTTATTAAATGAGTATTTGCCAGCGAACTGTATTGACTTTGAGATTATTTGACTGCCAAGGGAGTCTGATCCAGCGGAGCGCAGGCAAGTACTACGTCTATATAGACGCCGGATAATTACTTCGGAAAAGCTCATTACTTTTGTATCACGGTAATAAGATGGCGCCGAATGAAAAAACCCATCGGGGGATCGCTCTTCTCAAACAGATAATCTCAATGTTTGCGATCGTCCAACACTTGACCCTTCCAGCTGAAAAATGCTTTTCATCCTTCTAACGACTTTCCACTCGCCAAATCTTCCTCATCGACGCGAGTATTCGGAGCGAGTCGGACTAAAATCCGATGAAAATAATAGCCACGGAGAGACCGGTGGAAAGTGAGCGGCTTCGGAAACGAGGCCGCTTCCCAAAGCAGAAAATCTAATTTTCTCGGCTCAAGCCTCCTTAAGGAGCTGCTGCTGCTGCTCTCTAGATCCACAGACAGCTTGGTCGTCGCGCAACCGCCTTGACGTGTGCGAGAGTTTCAATTTACGCGAGGGTGTTTTCGAGTCTCCAAGCACATAGCCCCCCCCCCCCCCCCTCACGCACACACGCGCGACTCCGTGTGTTCCCAAGCGCTCGCGTAGACTTGGTGCCAAAACCAAGATTTCCCATTCAGAGCGATGAGCCGCGTTCTAGCGCTGGCTGCAGCCTGATTCTCTGGTCGCGCTCGCCTTTTCAAAAGCTCTGCAAACATCATTTACTCTTTGCTTTTCCCCGATACGTTCCTCTTTTACGCTTGTTCTATCCAACGTTATTATGGCTTTTTCAGACTCGTTTCGTCTTACTTTCGGTTTCTGCAATTTCCCAATAGTAAACGATATCTGGATTATTCTAATCTCGCATGCCAGGCCAATCGATTTACAACCGCAATTAAAGCGGTCTACGAATTCGGAACTACCACCGTATTCCAAAAACGTCCAAAACAGCTACGTTGACAGATATACTCTCTTTCTTTGTTTCCAGTCACTTTGCATGATCTTTCGAGCGCTTTGTTGTTCCCTTATTCTTTTCTCTCGGGACAAGCACGTGTAAGTCGAGAGATCGAGCTTACGATGTAGAAGGCGAGCTACGCTCGATTGGAGAAATCGAGTGGCGCCGCTAGAGCAAAGCGGGAGATGTTGTCAGATCAAAGAACAACGCCGCGGGGGCGTCAGGTGCAAAGTGCAAGCGCTCGCACTTACAGCGGCGCCGATGCCTTTTCGATGAGTCGAGACTCTGGCATTGTCGTCCCGCGCTTCCCTTTCCCTCCCTGTCTTTATTTCTCATTTTTTCCCTCTCCAATGCTACGTCGTCACCTTCTCTTTCTCTTTTTCTCTAATTTGAATTTCAAAGAGGCGCACGAGAGCGTGTGCTTTCCGTCGTACTTTTTCGCGCCGACACGCGGCTTCTAAAAAGACTGCGGGAGAGCTTTTGATGCTGCACATACGCTGCTGAATATTTAACGGACGCCGCGCATGGCCTTTTCTACTTGCGCGTGCCAGCTCTCTGTTTTGTACGACGGTTTATGCTTGTGATTGCAAACACGCACGTGTGTTTGACTCTGTCAACATTTACCTTAACGTAACTCGATGACAGTTTTACGTTTATCGAAATTTCCGTTTGCGATTAAATTGGCCTTTCTTCAATTTGATCTTTAATAATTCATCGAGCCGAATGTATTACGCGTGTAATATTGAAATAGAACAAATGTTTGAATTTGCACCGTTACCTATACCCACAACATCCCAAATATGCACGAACAAAGTGGCTTTTATGTCACGTTCATTTGGACGAACGAATATTCGAAGAATTTCAGTATTGCAGTAAAGGATTGCTCTCGGCTAATAACAACTGGAAATCGCTGGGTATACGATTATGCAGCAAAGAGGAGTCATGCCCTATATAACGACATGTCGTAGTTATCGTAATACGCAGATTTCTTGAAAATTTAGTTAATAAAGAGTGTTGAAGATATTGCAAGTAATTGAGATTTATAAAAGATTTTTTTTGATTAATGTTATAATTCAATGTTTACTCGTAATTTTAAAAAATAATTAATGCTGTATTAATTCAGTTTCTTGAATTCTTTACAAACTTCTTCTTCTCCTTTGACTTATTAAGTAATCACTTACACCAATCCACGTCCATTAGTGTACATCAACTGATTATCGACTAGCTAAATAAAAAGCAGATTTCTCCGTCGAGTAATCATTCGGTAACAGATAAAACGTGATTAATTAACGACTGCGACAGTTAAACGTCCGTCGTTCATAAATCCAACCGCTCATCGTATTGTCGCTCCGTTTACATGAGCCAAGCCCGTAAGCAAATACCAGTGGAGATTCGCCAGTGTGCGTGTATGGTCTCTGTACACAGCCATTGTCCTCCCTTCCTCAACACACCTCTTTCCACAGACAAACGGTGGACGCTTGACGCAGAAAAGGAGAGCGTATAAGGGGACTAATGCGACACTGGACTAGATCTTGCCTCGACACCGCTCCAGTCGCAATTAATTAACTTAACGAGATCTGAGATCTCGATTGCTTTGATCTCGCCCCCTCTGTCTTTCTCGCATGGGACGCACGCGCGCGTCTAACCAAGATCGAGAGTCGCGTATATATATGGGCCGGCTCAGCGTAGTTGTCGGCAACAACAGCAGCAGTAGCCAGTTATCGGAAAAGCGAGAAAGCGGGAGAAAGAGGACGTGGAGTTTAGACGATAATCGACGCTCTCCCTCCTTCCCTGGAGCGTCGAGAGAAAGGGGACTTGCTTCTTTTTGCTTTCGATACGTCACGGGAAATTATGGCCTGGCCTTTCTCCCTTATCCGCTCACTCCCCTAACCCTCCACCAGGCACAACCCATGACTCGCCTCCTCGTTTATCTTTCACCCGTCCACTGTATCCTCGGCCTTTATACCAGCCGATCTGCTCTTCGCCTTTTCTACCGCGAGTCCGCACCTTCTCTTCTTTTTCTCTTGGCCCTTGCCCCTTCGAAGCCGAAGCCTATATCCCAAGGCTTATTTACCGATACCGAGGATTAATCGAGTGCCGACTAATCGAGTTCGACTCTTTTCTCTCAACTGCCGGCGTTCATCCCTTAGCTTCCCGTTTTGTTTTGCTTCCTTTGCCGCGACTGCCTGCTATCGAGCGTTTAATTTCAATTAGCTGCTTCAGACTGCCTTTTACTCTTCTCTCTCTCTCTCTCTCTCTCTCTCTCTCTCTCTCTCTTGCTTTGTGATGGAAAACTGGTTGATCGGTGTCTTTATAAGCACTGAATAAAGAAGAAGTTAAAGTTAGGGGTGGAAAAAGAGTTAAATTCAGGCTTGTAGCGAGAGGTGCGTTATTGTTGGCATAAAAAAAAAAACTCCGCGCTGAAAACACGGAGATGAGGTAATTAAGGTCACAAAGTAAATGGAGCGCGTAGAATTTTCAAATGTGTAGAGGCTGCATTAGGCGCGATTATGTGCCGGGTGTAAAAAGAGATAAGCCGCTTAGCGGTTTTTTAACTTTCTTTTAATTCTCGTAATGTACAACGCATTATTGTTATTATTTTTCTTCTTTTTTTTTAGCGAAAGACATTTGTTTTTATTTTAATACTCTTTTTTGTCAACTAGAATACGAGTTAAAAAGTTTTTCTTTACTGTTTAAAAAATTTAACGCTACGGACGCAAAAATAATAATTTATGCTTACCGAAAATTGATCGAACGCATTTGATGCTCTTATGTCAAAGACGAGTTAAGAGGAGAAGGAGGAGAAGGAAGAGAACAAATGAAGGAAGGAGGAGCAAGACGGCATCGTCTAGTCACCTCGACATGGAGGAAAGGGAAAACTAATTCGTCGTTAACGCGATACATAGACGAGCCTTGTCGAGGGATAGGCCGTTATTTAATTACAGTCGGAGGGAGTCGAGGTAGGGAGAGAGAGAGAGAGAGAGAGAGAGAGAGAGAGAGAGAGAGAGAGAGAAGGAAAAGCGATCTCACTTCCAGTATCAGCAATCGAGCCTCTGGCGCGAAATTCTCTCGTCTCTTCTTGCAGTCCCCCGGATACGCGGCTTCCCCTCTTGCCAAGTGCAAGCCGGGAATTAGCAGTTTCTAAGCTCAGCTGACTGTGGACACGAGGAAGCGAAACAGAGAGCAAAAGAGAGAGGGAGGTGAAGTGAGATAGCGATATTGCGCTCGCGTGTAACCCTCTGGCCGAAAGCCGCGCTTGTTCTTCGGCCTGTGTTTACGCGTGCACCGGCGGACAGGCAAGCCAAGGGATAAATGAATATTCAGCAGGCTTTCACGAGCGACACGTCGACGTCGCGACCGTACCTGCAAGGTCGCTCCAGCGGCAAGAGTCTCCCGGACGCGAACGGACCTCCTGCGTAACTACTCTATCTCTCTGTCTGCTTCTTTGAGGCAAGGACTTGAGAAATTCGAGTAATACCCGCTCAGACTTGGACCTCTACTCCCACCATTTGCGGAACGGATTTCCTTCTCGCAGCCCTGATTGCTCGTGTATTTACAACCGTGCGTACGATACTGCTGCTGGGCATACAGCGCGTTATGTCGTTATACGATTCCTATATGGTGATGACGTACAATCTGTTGCGGAATAATACCAGTTTTACAGAAGGAAAGACAAGCAATAGTTTGACTTATCGAGTTATACCTGTATACAGTGTATCGAACGTGATTCGTGTGCATTCGCGACTGCCAGAAGTCAAATAAACGCGGATAGACAAAGAGAAAACTGTATTCGTTTGGAAAAAGAGCAAACTGGGCGACAAACTTATCAGCCGAAAATATACGACTTTTCGGGGCTGCTCTGTAACTGCTAAGTTTTCGGAAGTAAAATATACGCCAAAACCCAGACGCAAAGTAGGTCAGGCTCGTTAGCAGCCGATGGTCTAGTGGTCTAACTCTTGGATGTGGAATAAAAGGAAAAAGAGACGTATTGCAGAGCCAAAGTAGGAATGACCATACACAGAGCTAGAGAGGAAGGAAAAAGTCGTGTGCCACGTCGAATTTGTGACTTTTTTTCGTATTTCCGGTCAAAAGCTTGTACCATTTTTCTGGACCTTATTGCGTGAAAAAATTTATTTCTATTCTTCGGCTTCTGTCGTCCACGCCTTTTCGTTGTTTCTCTATACTTTCAACTTTTTTAAAAAAAATTTTTTTGTAGAACTTTTCAGTAAAATAAATTAAATCGACGACGGTCTGACTAAACGCTGATCTTTACTACTGTCGCAATAAAAAAAAACTACGTTTATATGATTACCTATATACCTATTGGTAAAGCAAAATTGTTATTGTTAAGTTTAATGATTTGTTAATGCCATAATTCGCAATATTCCATAATCCATTTCCATCTACTCCAATTTCAGTAATTAATTTCGATTTCCCATTAAATTTTGTCAATGCAATTAACTTAAAATATTTTGTTGCAGTTTATGTGGTTTCTTACCTGGCACTGCTGTGGTCCTTGTCTATTGGGTGAGGAAGCTTTTGGTCTTGGCTTTTTTACGCCCAACTTACTCGGATCGTTCAAGTTGGTTCTCGATTCTTCGCCACTACCTGAAAATAAAAAGCGCAATCGTTTCGTAAATAAGCCAAATTTCATACTACATTAATGCTATCAAAATTTATCGTTAGGCATTATTAAACGACTCGAAGTATATCACCAACCCAACGAAATTTTCTTAATCCAAATTTTTATTGTTGAACAAACCATTCTAAATAGTTGAAAAATAATTAAACTTCCTAGCACAAATTGCGATAACTTGCAAAGATCGCAATGTAATTACCTATCCAGGCAAGAGTACAATAAATTTCCTTCCGCCCGTAACTTTTGTTTCGCAAATTAAAGTTACCGTTCCTTTGCCGCGCCTCCTCCTCCTTCTTCTCGCGCCAAAGAGCAGAGCAAGCGCGGCAGACAGGCACGTGGAAAATTTAGCTCGGAACTTTCATGCAACACCGAAAGAGAGTTGGGAGGGGGGGGCGGTCGGTGGAAAGCAAGTTCGAGAGCGAGCTTGTAACGGTTCACGAGCATTTCGCAACCAAAGATCGAACAGGCTCTCGTGTATACGCAGCTTTCACCGCTAGTCCTCAGGAGAATAACCGAGAGTTCACGCCCTTGTTTCTTTTTTTACCATCATCTACCCATGCTCTCGCCTCTTCGATATTTGGGATATCTGGTGGGCGCCTTGTGGAAAGTTTTAGCAAAAAGGCAGCTACGAACTGCTGGAGATGCGTCGAACTAACGAAGATGTAAAGAGCAGGTGGGATATTTCAAGAAAAATACCTATATAGATAGTATTGCTAATGTCATTGACCCGAATCCCCGTTATTGATGCCGCGATCATCATATCATTCGCTTTGTTTAGCTTGAAATTTCACTACAAGCCGCCTTTGTGCGTCAACGCTTCTCCATCGCAGGATATAATTAACACTTTGGAATCTTAACCCCGAATGTGACTAATTACCAAACTTCTCGGATGCATCGAAGCATCGACTAGTGTAAGTTAATCCCGAGATCGCATAGTTTCAAAATATCTTCAATAACCTACATAGCACGTGAACAATATAAAATCAGGCAAATGATTTGAGTTATTCAAAAATACGTATTTAACAATAGAGATGGAAAAAGTATATCGATATCGGAGAAAACGAGAACCAAAAGAGAAAGAGAGAACGATAGGGGGAGAGGGGGGAAGAGCGAGGCGCGAGACTTCGACTTACGGAAGATTGATTGCTCGAGGTGTTTCTTGCCCGGACGGGGGGGGGAGATCCCAAGACTCGGGGGCGAAACTCGCGGCGGGCCGGGACTTGTTAATGGCCAAGCGGCTTGCCGCCGCCGATGTCGATCCGCTCGACTGCTGGGAGGGAAGAGGGGGATTGGCGATAACGGATGCCTTCTGGAAAGCTGACTTTGAGGAACGAGGCTGAGCCGAGAGGAGCAGGGGGGTGGATGGGGCTGCTGGAAAATGGCAAAGTTGACTTTGCGCTTCCCGAGGAATTATACCGAGCTGGTGCATGAAAAATTCTCTTCGTTACACGCCCGTCTTTCCCGTTACTTCCGGGGGTTTCTCGCGCGGCAATTGATTATTTCCCGATTTGAGGAAAGCGACTCGCTTCGCTGAGACTTGAGTTATTGAGTCTCGCGTAATGATGTCGTGTAGTCAGCTTGGAAGCTCGAGCTTTATTTTCTTGGCTCATCGTTGGTTCGCTTCACATTATTTTTTTTATAAAATTTTGCACAGCTAAGAAGACGATATTGATTACAAAATTAAAAATTAATAACGTTATCAATTTTTAATTTTGTTAACACTTTTTACGATTGTCAAATAAGCGTGTATGGGCCTCGAGAGTAAAATTAATTAAATGTATTAAAATTAAATACTTGCATTAAAAGTAAATCACATTATTCTTGTATTCTTACAAAAAAAGATAAAGACAAATTTTAAAACTTGAACACATACATCGTCATATATTTACAAACTCTTGCCATTAACCAATCAGTTCAATTTAATCAAACGCTCACTTCCTTTTTCTCCCTTTCTCTCCCCCTGCAGTCCATTATCCCCAAGGCGCGTAAATTTTATCCTCGTGGAATCTTGGCGGTGAAATTCCAATATTAAGGCGATAGCTCGGAGGCATCGGTGCGGCGCAGGATGCGCAACGGGAGATACACGATTTCCCGGAAACTCGGAGTAAGGCCGAGAAGGAGGAGAGAGAGAGAGAACCTCCGCAATGTCTCATCCGAAGCGCCGAGGCAGTGGCGCAGGAGGCGCGCGTCGGTACTTACTGCAAGTTCGCTAATTAATTATTGTGAATGCGGTCGCGACGCACGCGAGAAGAAGGAGTACGCAAGAGAGAGAGGGAGAAAGTCCACAGCCCGAGTTTGGCCATTTGCGAAATTCGTGTTTGCCAGAGGAAGATCGTACCTACACGCGCTACGCGTGTACTACCTGCACGTTTCTACCCTCTTGCCCTCGGCCCACCTCGATTAATTCGAAATGAGAATTACACATAGTCAACGTGTGACTTGAAAAAAAAAATTAATTCAAGATTTTTAAATACTGCTTTATTGTTTCTAGGATAACTAGACAGGGAGTTCACTTTTTTTACAATGTTAGGGGGATAAAAAGACGTGAAATTATGAGAATTTGATGAATGCAAACGAAGAAAAGCGTTGATTTAGCTGGGGGGGGGGGGGAAGACTCGCGGAAAACATTAAAGACGAGTGGTATTTTTATTACCTTCAGTAAAATGCTAACCGAGAGAAACAGCTGGCATAAAAGAGTCGTAAAACCCTGCCCGGAATACATCATACGCAAACAGAATATGTACGTCAGCGACGGCTTTTATTTTACAACAAAATTGACGATCCCGTATATTTACTTTGTCGTTATATATTTTTTATTATGTAAAATATCCATTAAAACTTTTGTGCGCGCATCAATAGAATATCGCTTTATTTGACATCTGAATGAATACGCGTATATATCGGCATTATTTATCATCTACAAGCTATACGATTTAATACGGCTATTTTTGTACCGCGATCAATAATACCTTTTGCGCATTTGAAAGACAGTTACAAAGAATCGAGATTCCAATTATACACGGGACAAAAGCAAAAAGTTCCGTACACCTACGAATCGACTTTTATCCATTAACAAACTCATTTTACACCTATACGCAAACTTTTTAAACTCCATCAATAGTTTACTTATTTTTTTATAATTATTAATAATTACCTAAATACCATAACGCGTGATGAATAAAGCAAATCCTCTCGAACGATGTTTCAGCGTCTCCAAAAGGCCGCGGGCGAAAACGAATGAACAATCGCGTTTCACTCGATTAGGCAGATTGTAAGCGCCACATCTCGAATATCGAGCACATCCCATGAAAGATTAATTAGCAGCACAACGCGTCGCTACATAGGGATCGAGGGCGTCTCCGTAAAACGCGTTACACGCTTGAACACGCTACGGCAAAGAGATCGCGTCGAGATGTCCTCCCCCCCCCCCTTGAGGTTATAACGAGAGAGCTCGCGCAGCGGGCGCTTTCCCTCATCGAGAGAGCCTCGGGCAATTAAAGCGCGAAGCGCTTGCGAGAGTCTGCTATTTCGCCAGCGGCTCCATCGCAGAGAGAGAGAGAGAGAGAGAGAGAGAGAGAGCCGTAGAAAGACGGAGAGGAGTCGATATCGTAACGAGGACGCGTCTCCGGAGCGATAATTGCGCATAATTGCGAATTCCCATGTCTCGATCTCGCCCAGCCCGGCGGCTGGAAGAGATGTCCCCGAGCATACCGGGGCCCCTCTCCGCCCTTTACCGGCTTTAGGCGCGGTAACGAGCGAGGCTCTCGCGCACTCGAGCGGTGTCAACCGCAATGCGAGGATTAAGCTCGGAGATGCGTTTATAATTCAATTACGACGTAAGTGGCGCCGACGCGCCCGCCGAGCTTAATAGAGAGTATATTCGCTGAGCAGCGGACGGCGGAGCAGTCGACGAAGATGACGACAACGACGAGGAGACTCGCGTATTTGCCCGTGTGGAGCCTATAGACGAGATGAGATGACTGCGCTTCGAGTTTTGCTGCGGGGAATGCGCGCGCGACTCGCAGCTTGCGCCAAGAGCTTGCTCTTGCCGATGTTTGATTTGCAGATTTGCCCGGATATGCGTTGTGTAACACACTCTCCTGGCCTGGATAATTACCGAGTTGCAAAATGGATGTGGTTAACGCGTGGGATTGACAATGAATTTGAACGTTTGTCAATGTTACCGGAGGGAATTTTGGCAAATTGAAATGCTAGGTACACACCAATGCGCTTTGTAACGCACACGAGGACATGGAGTAAAATCTTTGTAAATACATTTTCTCAAAATTTTGCAAGCTTAGGTGAGACTAACTGTGCTTTTTAAAAATATTAAATTCTTGAAAAGTACGTGTTCGAAGGATTCATAAAAAAAAAAGAAAGTTAGATGCCGCTCGATCATAAAACAGCGATCATCGGTGGGTGGCGGAACTTAAAAATAAATTGCTGATGAAACGCCGTAGTTGTGGCGAGGATCGTTCGCCGAAGCTAATACCCCTGGCTTCGAGCTTTCGGAGGCTTGCGCGTAAAAGGGGCAATAAAGTTGGCGCGATAAAATCACACAGGGCTCGTCGCCTGAAAATCCTTCGACAAAGGCTCTCGTGGTTATGAGGGGGGGTTGCGGATGCTAGTAGGGCCTGCCCATAGGCTTGGACAACGGCCGACTGTACAGAAACTCGCCGATAAGAGGTGCTCACGAGCAACGCAGAGAGAGGGGGGAGGGAGGGGGTGATATTTGTTGAGAATAGATAATTTGGGTGGGATAATTACCAGCGGCCGATAATGCGCTGTACGCGCCCCGTTGGCTTTGCAGCCGGCTGATTGCTAGCGGGGAATTAGCGGTGGAGAGTCTAATCATGTGAGGCGTTATCGTTACATCTGATCGGGCGCTCGGGCGTGCGCGCGCTCGCCGAGGGAAACAATGGGAGATTCGAGCCTGTGCCTTGGCCGCGCGCGCTACGTCGAGCCGAAAGCTGACGGATGCGCGTGGCTACACGCGCTCCAAGAGGAAGAGAGAGCTTGAAACCGAAATTAATTGTCGCGCGGTGCTAGCTGTCCGAGGCGAGTTTTCGCGGCGGCGGCGGTGGTGGTGGCCCTAGAGCTAATTAGCCGATTAGCAGCTTTTAAATATCGATTAGGATCCGAGAGCGCGCGCTACAGCTCGGCTTGAATGGCAGCCGCAATCGCTTAGCCCTTCTCGTTTCAGCCCCGCACCGCTCGTTTGTTCCCTCTCTCGATCTCTCTCTCTCTCTCTCTTTGTGCAACCTGTAGGCCGAGCTATCTGCAAATTATTTAGCCGACTATCGCCTCTCGGCTAATTACTCGATCCTCTGTCTGACTTAAATAGGCACTACACTAATGGAGCCCTCTTGCCTGACTGACGAGCTGTCCTCTTTTTGTTAGTTAGCATCCGAGATTGGCTTATATACTTTTTTTTAAACTCTGAAATGATATTGATGATTTCGAGCTGATTTTGATTTTGAACGGGCAAAAAAAAAATAAGAGCACTTATCTACGTCGCTCGTACTACGCGCGCCCGTTTATTTTCGACTTTAACGACCGGAATTTTTTTGGGACACACGAGAGCAGTGACGTGAACGACGGAACTGCCGATTTGGCTTGGGGTAGGAGGAGGAAAAAAAAGAGAGAGAAAGCGCGAAGAAACGTCAGCCCATGTCGTTTTAGCTTTCTCCTTTTTACGCTTCTCTTGCCTTCTCCTCCTCCTCCCCTGGCCGTTGAAAGAACGTGCGCGCCGAGAAAACGCCCGAGCCCGTCGCCCGGGCTCTCGACATAATTTTCTCATTTTTCAATTTCGACGTTCCGCCCATCTCGCCTCTCGCCCCCTCGGCAGTCTCTCCATCTATAGAGCGACGACTCTTCTGGAGCCCTCCTAAAACTATTAACGCCGTGAGAGAGAGAGAGAGAGAGAGAGAGAGAGAGAGAGAGAGCCGTGCCAGCGAGTAGCCTCGTAAAAAGCAAGCGGATTAGGCGAAGGACCAAGCTAGAGAGGGCCAAACGAATAACCAAGCACTCTTTCTCCCTCCCTCTCGCTTGCCTTGGGGGCAAAAGAAGCGTCGCTCATTATCGCACGACTGAAGTTTCTACGCTCGCGCGCCCGTGGCTTTTCGAAAACAGCCGCGCGCGTCCAAGAGACGCTTTTTACTACCAGCCTCCCTCGGCCATCCATGTCAGCCGAGTAGCCGAGAGCCACTCAGCTGGCAGCTCTGGGCCCCCGCCTACCTTGGCCGTTGCTACCGAGCCAACTTTTTATTCGCGCGCGATTTTACTGCGAACTCGGGGGGGGGGTGTAGTCGGACGGCGACGATGAATGCGCGACTCGGCACGAAAGTTCTCGAACTAGTTGCGCGCCCCCCTTTTTTCCACTCTCCCTCTCTTTTTCTTCCTCTTTTAGGGGGGAGGGGGTGCGGGAGAGAAGGCCGGATGTATAACTGCCGGCAAGTTTTGAGGAGAAAAAAGGAGGTGGAAAATCGGCTGAAAGCGAGCGCCGCGCGCACATGTGCGCTAGGCAGTTTTGAAATAGGTCATTCCAGTCTCTCCTTCCCCCCCCCCTCTTCCCGCCCCCTCCTCCCTCCGACTCCACTCGTATATACGCTTTCTCTCTGCCGACAAACAGCCGGCTCTACTTTCTGACGCGAGCCGCGGCTTGCCAAGTGTACATGACCGCGCGTATTTACGCGAGCTCCGGGCTTTTGATGTTGTGGCCTAACCTTCTTTCACCCCCCCCACTCCCAAGCCAACTAGCTCTCGGCTCTCGTGCAAACTGTAAATGCCGAGTAATAAATGTATTATTAAGCCGATTACCAGCGTTGCTGGATCTCCCAGCTGTACGTTGCCGGCTGTATACAAAAGACGTTTTTCCAGCTTGATTAATAGCCTCGCGTGCTTTTTCTTATTTATTACGTTTTAACGATTTTAATTCGGCCGTACGTAGCACTGAATTATTTTGTTGCACTGTTCTGACGACGCGAGAAATTGACCTTCGTAGGTAAAAAATGACAATAACAAGTTGCCGACTTTTTCTATTGCTGTGGACTGTGTCTATTTCGAAGTGTAAATTTGCAATTTCGAGGGAAAACAATATTCGAAACGTCTTTGACCTTTGTTCGTTCGTAATATTGTAATGCCTGCATCTTTTGGAAGTAGTTCCGAGATTTCAAATTTACTGCTGTGAGACAATAGGTGCTTTTGATATTCTACGATGATAATTTATTACTAACTTGTTGCATTTCCAAGTAGGTAAAAAGTCAAAGAAAACGACCTTTTGTATTATGGGGTATACTAAAAAAAAGGCGCGAGATGAAAAAGAAAAGAAAAAAGGATGAAGAAGGGAAAAAAGGCGCAAAACAAGATGCAGAAGTTACTTTTTCATTCTAAATCTCAAATTAAAAGTTTTCCCTCTTTACTCGCGTATTTCTCTCTTTTGAATTAAAAACTCATCTCGCAATCTCCGCCTCGAATAAAATATAATCACCGCGACAAAAGTTATTTCATCGGAACCGCGCCGAATCGGTTCGACGCCGGCCTGAAAAGACTCACCCTCGAAAACTCCGAGGAAGAAAAAAAAAGATGTAGCGAGAAAAAAGAAGCCCAACAAACGGGGGTATAAACAAGCAAATCAATGGCAGAAGCAGCAGCAGTGGAGCACATCATTCGCCAAGGCGCTTTATCAACACCGAGCGCCTATGTACGCTGCATCGACAGCATAAAACTTTAACCTCCGCGGCTGCCCCTCTCCCACCCCCTCCGGCTACGAAGAAAACGCGGCCGCAGTGAAAAGGTATGGAGTTCTGCGCGTGGCAGCCCCATACAGAGCGCGGAATATGCGCGCAAGAGAAGCGCCCCGGCATAAAGCTCTCGCGAAATACCGGCATAAATTTTACGACGCGCTCTCCCTCTCTCTAGCCGTGTCCGGGCCGTTGCTTTTCCCCGAGGGGACCGAAAAATTGCCCGGTAGCGCGGTGTGCGGCTAAGCCGGCTAGCGGCCGAGCTTGCGCTCGAGACGCCAGCGCCGCTCTATTTTCATGCATATTTCGGGGCGAGACAAGTTTGCGCGGCTCCTCCGTCGTCCCCCTCCCCACCTGCCTGTTTCGAGCACTGCTGGCTGTGTGGCTCGGCTGAGCGAGAGTTATGCGTCCGCGCCTGGCGCTCTCTTTCTTCCTCCTTACTTCCAACCTAGGGGGCGGTCATTGTTATTTCTCCGTCTTTTTTTTTACGATACACCGGCACTTGGCTGCTTTGAAAGTTAATGATTGCGAGAATACGGCTCGTATATTTAATTTGGAGGCCGGAGCGCGTTCCGTTGGCCGTTGTCAATTTAACAAACGCCGCGTGAAAATTTTTTATGGCCGCGTTTGCTTTTTACGACTTGGCTCTGTGCGTTTTCCGTTTAGAAGCCGTACTTGAGGAAAGTCGCTTAAGAAAGCTGCGAATAAATCGCGTAATCATAATGCCATATAATAATAGGCGAAGAACCGCATTAGGCTAGCTGTAATTTAACCGAAATTCAATTGTTAATGTCGATTGGATAATTCGTAATGCTAATTTAATTTGATACATATATGTAGATGATAATGGGGATTGCACGATGCGATAATTTCTATCTACTTTTATTAATGCAATCTTTAAATAATTAAAATTATTGTTTATGATAAATGTTGATTGGGTCATTCGGTTAATTTAATCGGTCGCGTTGATTAAAATATTAAATTTCACAGAATTACGGAAACCTAAAACGAAGTTGTTTAAATTTTCAAAACTAAATTGTTAAATAACCATTTCTCGTAATATATTAATTAACATAATGAATAATGCAATGCAGCAGTAATAACATATAAGCTCGCTACACGAAGAAGTGTACTTGCCCTGTTTCTCTAATTCCTCAAATTCCAAACAGTAATATACAACAGCTGGTAGTGAATGAGCAAATTAAAAACAAATCACACGAGGTGCGCAAGAAGACGCGCAATCAAATCAAGATTTAATCAACAAACTGCAAAGGATTACGAGACAAGAACAGGGCGCGAATCCCAGTTATAAATAAACCGATGTGTACGAGCAGGGGGAGGAAATCTAGGGGAGAATTCGAAGGAGGTATAATAATCACTCTGGCCTAATGGGCTTGGGGTAACGAAGCAAAACGCCCAAGCGAGCGAGCGTCGATTCTCTCAAGATTCACTGTTTTGTGCACCTACTATTACGGCTCTTTGTGTGGAGAGCAGCTCACTTGTATGACCAAGTGCCGCGGCTCTAATGCAACTTCACGCGGGAGATCGGGGGTCGCGTATTAATTGTAAACGGAATACACTTGGGACATAGTGACAGGCTTACGATAATAAAAATTAAAAAATATTCTACATGTAGTCCTATAGATATGTATATAAGAAACATAAAAAACACGCAACAACGAGAAGTATTTCTCGCCAGCAGCTTCTTTCTTGGCCGATGGCCAACAAATGCGTGAACTATACAACGTCCCAAAGTCGAACAATTGCGCGGACGTCAAGCTCTCGCGTGTCTCCCCCCGCGTTGACGCGCGGCCAACATCAGCCCGGCATTTTTGACTGAAAGCCCAACTGTCCCCGTATTGGATGTGTGTCCAGCTGAAACGCGAGGCAGCGTGGGGCAAGGGTGAGGGAGAAACGTCATTTCCAGGGCTGCAATTCCAGCGTAATCGTTTTTAACGAGCACGCCGCCCGGCGAGCGATATTCGCAGACTTGCCATCGGTGTGCATTGTCGCACGCTTCCGGCGTAATGACCGGCCACGGGCACAATCGCTGCCGGGCGCGAGCAGCAGCGCCTTTCAAACATCCTCCGGCTCCGTGCTTTATCTGCACTTGCACCCCCCCCTCGCTCGCTCTCCCTCTCTCTCTGCGTCGTCGTCCATTACCGGGCACAGCGGCAGACTCGAGCGTCCTTCTCTCTCGTTCTCCTGCGCGCGAGCCGGGCGCTCACGTACATATCCGTTTCCGAATTTCCAGCTCGTCGCGCTCGAATTTTCTGGCTGATGAGAACGTCGATCAAAATTGTTCTCTTGTTTGCCACGGCGCTCGAGCTTTCATTTCGACGTCAGGCCCGTTCTCTCACGCGCCAGTCGGAGAGCGAGAGAGAGAGAGAGAGGAAAGGGGGGGTGAGAGCTTGACTCCCGGCCGCCTCTGCCTGCTCTCGTTGTTAATTCGAACTTTGCTCTTTCGCCGCGTCGGCGATGACGCGCGTGTTCGCCTGTACGCGCTCGCCGGACCACTGTCCGTTTCGTTTTTCATTTTGCCTCGATTTTCTCTCTTTCTCTCTCTCTCTCTCTCTCTCTCGCGCGCTTTTTTTCATCGATACGATTTTTATCCGACGGCATCGCTCGGCAAGAAAAAAGAATGGTTAAAAGCGTTGCCGATAAAATAGCCTTCTACAACTCTGCGCACATCGAGTTTCGAATATCATGTTTGACGAAGGTTTAGTTTTAAAATAATGCGTACGTATCAAAACCCTTTTCTGATAAAACACTTTTCAGCGAAATAACATTTTTTTACTTCTTTTGCAGATTTTTTTTAGAGGAATGAACAAAAAAAAATGTCATAAGTGGTTTGTATCAACGTACGGTCAGACCTCCAGCGAAAGACTGTGAATTTCAACGAGGGAATATTGAAAAAAAGTTGTTATTGTTTTGATAAATTACAAGTTCTTTTCTGTCGAAAACGTTAAAGCGACGTATATAAATTTGCCAAAACATCGTTTCCGCGTTAAACTACAATTCAACTGAAATTGAACGTAAAACAAGTGGAAGAACTTGTACATTTTCCGTTCGCGCGAGCGAAAACGCGGGGCGAGAGAGGGGGGAGAGAAAAAAAAGTTTTGTCCGCACGGGAAACAATAAAAGAAAGCGCTTTATCAACGTTGAGTAATAATTCCTGTCTCACAAATTATTTCTCACATTCATTGTGCTCTCCAACACAATACGCGAGACGGAGAGAGAGCAGAGCAGTAGCTCGTGTATCAATAATAACGGGCCGAGTGCCGAGTGCTCGGATCCCGTAAGCCTATCCATCAAGCGCTATATTTACCGCGGCACTTATCTTCGCGAGAGAGAGAGAGGAAAAAAAGGGAAGACGCGCCGGTGGGACGTACAGCGAAAGACGGAAGGGAAGGAGATTGGGTAAGGGGGGTGGAGTACGGAGAAGAGACAAAAGTTTGCAGGAGGAACAAAAAGGAGAGAGAGAGAGGCGGATGTGCGAGGCCGAAAACGCCGACGCTTCCCGCAGAGCGGGAAGGCCACCCGCGGAGCGAGGAGGGCCCGCCTTCCTTGCCCCTCCTCCAATTTATAATATTTATCGGCTGCGAGAGCCGATAATGGAATTTCGCCGGCTGGCTGCAGGTCCCACCGAGACGTACGGCTCTCTGCGCGCACCCGGCCCTCGGCATTACTACCTCGCTTCCGCGCGCGATATGTCTCAAAAACACGCCGTATCACGCTGCGCCTAGCCCACCCCACCCTTTCCAGTATCTTCCCGACTCAGTGTGTTCCCTCTTATATTGCGCTCTAGGCGTGTATATACCAACGGCTCTCTGCGAATTTTCTTCTTAGCGCCGTTTGTTATCCGACCGCTCTGCACTTGAGAATCCAAGGCCTCCTCTCTCCGATCGCCTTTCCCCCCACCCCCCTTTCCGCCCGTTCTACCACGCAGAAATTGTTTTCCATTCGAAGCGCTCTCGTATTTTAAGAGATTAAAAGTCGTATTTTTACGAAATTTTGCCGCGTAACTCCGTACCATAAATTGTAAAATCTACGATTGTCAATTTTTTCTTATCAAGATTCCGAGAGGCTTTAGATCAGGCTTACCGTATTTCATCGAGTCTATTAACGCGTTAATTTTTTGCGAGTAATTACTCTCGCGCGCGGACTTGAGTTTGGTAAATTATCCGAACTTGACTTTTGCTAATACAGTAACGTCGTAAAACTGTCATAGAAAACTCGCAAGTATCGATTGAGGCTCTCTCGTTTTTCCTTTTTCAACTCGATCCCTCCCCCGGTCGATAAGAAAATTTTCCATTCAAGGCGTACGAGCTCTGGGCCGTCTTCTTTTATTAAATACTCCATCCGGTATCGTGTAAAATAAGTTTCTTTTGAATAGCTTTTGAGGGATTTACGCTAACGCTCATAAAGGATAAAAGAAAACTTTCTCTTCCTCGGCCGGAGCAGCAGCCTCGGCGGGAATCAAATGTTAAAGAAAAACCACCTGCTACTCTAGTTTTTCAAGTTCGTATAATCGAGATAAACTCGGCCGGGGGAGCTGCATAAAAAACTTTCCGTTCCATTCAATTCGCGCGCGCGGGATATTAAATTAATTAATGGTCAAACTTTATCAAGTAGCTATTTATATAGTTGAAAGATTAACTCCTTTGCATTACGCATACGCGAAAAATTTACGAAACATTAAACTCGGCCAACTAAAACAATTAACCTTTCCAAAGAAATATTTAAACTTAACTTTGGGAGAGAAAACCCGCCTCGTCTTCTAAACTCTTGCTCTCTCTCGCAACAAGACTCACAAAGACCGGAGAATAGTCAAAAAAACGCTCGGGAGCTCGAAATTGAATGTTTAATAGCAGCCAAGACGGGGCTAGGCTTGCGCGCGCTCGCCCTCCCACGGAGGGCTCTCGGCCGTCCAAGGCGAATTTCTTGATAACCCAAGTTATTAACTCATAAAAGCTTAGTTAGGCCAAGCCGAGCTTCCCCTTTGCCCCCCCCCCTGCCAGGGCTTCGCGTACAGCCTCGTCTCGCGCTATTATCGCGAATTTACATGCTAGCCAAGGAGGAGAATGAGGAACGGGGAAGAAGAAGAAGCGGCGGAGGGGGATAAGGTGGCGGATGTAAAGATATACTCTACGCCTCGGCTTACTGCGCAGCCCTTTCGCGAGGCCGCCTACAAGCTAAAGTCTCTGGGCGCTATGCTGTAGGGGCTCGGGGGAAAGAGAAGAAGCTGCCTATCTTGCACGCACAATGCTTTTAATTAAGAAGTTGTCGCTTCTTTCCCCCTTTCTCACCCTTTGTAGTCTCGCTCTCGCTCTTCGGCAAGGCCTGGCTTTGACTATTCCGCCTGCCTCGGGGCGCGCGCTTGTCCGCCGCGCGCCAAAGTCGCCATCAGCAGCTGCGCGCTCGGCCGAAAGGGATGAGCCAGCCGCCGACTTGGAGTTTGCCGATGTAAATGGAATATCAGCTGTGCCGGAAAGCGCGATTAAACTTCTTTTTATCGGCTCATCGGAAAGATGTCGAAGTAAAGAGACGCTGGAGGGGTAGAGTAGGGCGAGAAGTTTGAGCCCTCTGCTATGCGTACAAAGCGCTTTCTTTTTTATTTTACTTCGGAGCTTAAGTTTAGATCGACTGATGTTTTCAATTATCGCCCGGATGATAATAGCATAGGTACTTCGTTTTTGACGGAATTTAAAATAACAAATTTTAAATTGTTCAACGGTCGTAAATAAATTTTTAGGATGTCATAAAAAACAACAGAAAGAAACTGTTAGTTGTATAAAGAGATCCGAAAAAAAATACGAATGAAAATTATCGCACGGAGTATTATATCTAGCAAGTCAAACAGCTAACACGACCGGACCAAAGTATCGCCGGCTCCGTAGAGCTTGAGAGAGAGAGACAAGCAGAGGAGGAGCAATGGCACGGCCAAATCGTAGCGTGCGAATCAGCTCGACGGAGACGAGACCTCCTGCTGCGTCTCGGGATGGAGCTCGGCGAAATGTGAAATGGCTTTAATTAATCTCCGCTTAATTGTGTTAGACGGACGGGCGGATAAGGGGAGCGAGAGGAAGTGGGAGGAGGAGGAGGAGGAGTCGCGCTTGCAAGCCGACGCGCTACTCCGAGATCCGAGATTTCCGAGCTGCGTATTAATGTATGCCGCTTAATTATGCGCGGGCCTTGAGCCCCCCCCCCCCTTCCGCTCTCCCACCTCCTCCTCAAGCTGCTCCGCTCAGGTATAGGTGAGCGTTTCAGCGCGCTCGTTCTCTCGCAACACCCAAACGCTCGTACTTGCGTCGTATCTTACCTGCTGGTGACTTCGCCTGCCGAGGCATCTTTTCGTACACCCCCGTCTTCTGCGCATATCGCCATGATCCACTGCATCTTCTCGTCCTTGCCATTTTTTTTCTCTTGTTTAGCCCCGATATTTTTTTCTACGTTGCCGCTCGACGTGTACTCTATGGTTGCTTCATGAATTTAAAAAATCGCGCAGGAAGAAAAAGGGGGGGGGGAGAGGGGAGCTCGCGTGCTGGTGGTGGCTCTCTTAAATCTCGCTAACGATAAAATAAATAGCAGCGCCGGAGGGCGGAAAATTAAATCGCTCTTAGTAAGGCCTCTAACCGAGTTAGTACGAATTTAGATGGTATAACTAGAATTTAATCAATTTACCGGGGGCTAGGGTGTGGGCGAACGCGCGCGGCGGCGCCCCGTGTTGTTATTACCGAGTCTCTCTCCCTGCAGAATTAAAAAATCATTAGTCCCGGCCCTTGTTGCGCGTAAATTCGGCGTAATCAGGGCGCTAATAACGAGTAATTATCGGGCGTAACAACGCCACGCGCGTATATATATATATTTATCGCGGCGATAGGCCCCCGTGTATAAAGCCGGCTAATAACAAGACAAGAGGAATGTTAGAGCGCGGCAATCGTTAAAACGAACGATCGCCTTCGAAGCCGTTTAACGGCGAGATTCGAGAGCGCGCGAGCAGCGAATCCGTTACTGCATTACCGATCGAACGTACAGTTGCGCTCCGGGAACAGGTGCTGCTGATTCTCTTAGACACCTGTTAGGCTCTGGGGCACCGACGCACACCGGTACGTCCCTGTTGAAGCGGAGGCTTGGAGATGAGTAGCCGAAGGAGAACGAGGAGGGGGTTATGTGAGCGACGAAGTAGAGGAGGGGGAGGCAAGAGGAGGCTCGATCCCTTAAGCGATGCCTTGGGTAAACCCTTCCGGCGGCTCTTATCTCAGGAGGAGCGGCCGAATGGAGGCATTAGGTACGCGAGTGCGCCCCCGGAGATAGGCCGGAGGTAGAGGGAGGACACACGCGCGCGCCCCGCTCAAAGAGAACATAAGCGATCGATAGCCGATGGCCCTTTGTCCGGTATATATACGAGAGAGCAAGGTAGCGAGAGGAGCCGGCCCGGCTGCACGAAAGGGGATTAGGCGGCTACTCTCTTGGTGAGCCTCGCGCCGGCAAGAGCCACACCATATATATGTATACGTGTTCGGGCCACTCACTCTCTCCTACTCATCCTTCCCTCTCTCTCTTTCTTTCCGTTGAGCTTAGCCATGCGGGTGCTATTTGCGTGCGGGCACATACACACGTACTAGTGCATAGAAGAGAGAGAGAGAGAGAGAAAGAGCACAAGTGCTGAGTTCTTTTGTTCGGGCCGCTGCCGGGGTCGGGCCGTTACGACAGTTTCAGCCAGATTTTGCCCCCGAGCCGGGCCGGCGTAATGGAATCGCGAGGCACTTTGCCCCCCTCGAGCCGATCCTCTGGCGGCTTTCAACGTGGAAATAGCGTATTACCCCTTTCCTGCATTTTTAAGGTTCCCCGAACTGACGCACAAAGTGTGCCGAAATAGCCTCGTCTCAGATTTAAGATTTTTATCAGGAAAAATATTTGCCCCATAACGCTCTCTCTCTCTCTCTCTCTCAACTTTATTTTCTTCAATTTTTCTCCTTTTTATACGCGTTGGATCTTTATTAATTTTCACTCTCAGGCGACACTGCTTAACGGACGACTAGAGAGCGAATTTGTCGCTCATAAACGTCTTATATTGCCATAACGAAGATGCGAGATTTCATATCTCCGCAAGAGAGAGGCAGAGGATTCGCGTGCGCTCGCGCTTCGACGTAGCGACGAACGGGTTTGAAGACCGGCGGAGTTCCTTTGAGCGAAAAGTTCCGACAAAAGGAGGAGGAAACGCGAGACTGGAGTATTCGCATAGTGCGTTTTGTTCTCTACGGCACCGGCTGCGCCTTCTTCTTCTTCGTCAGCATCGTCGTCGTCTCGGGCTGCGCTGCGTTGCCGGGCTCTTGCTTCGTATTACGTCGGATGCAAGACTGACGCGACAAAGGGGAAAAGGGGATTAATTAATTAGCCCTCATTACAGAGCGAGCAAGACGAGATTTGATAAAGGAAGGGCTAATTAAGACTCTTATCATCGAATTACAGCGCTATGCGCGCCCAGTGTACATTTATTTTAGCCCTTAACCCCCTCACCCCCCACCCCACGTACATTTACTTTTTTATATAATACCTATCAACTATACCAGCTGTTTAAAAATCCAAACATCTCTCGATTTGACTCGTCCTAGCTTTTACAGCAAGTTTTTTTATAATCTGATATAATCTTTAGCGCGTGTATAATAATAACGTTCCCGGAATAAGTCTTTTTCACTCCGAAAATTCAACTCGTTCATCCTCAAAAAGCTACATAAATATTTAAATATCTCGAAATATTTCGAGGAACACTTTCGAATTAACGTCGAATTTTCGTGAAATAAAACAATCGTAAACCATGAAAGAGCGAGTAAT
Source organism: Anagyrus pseudococci (assembly GCA_030522585.1). NCBI lineage: Eukaryota > Metazoa > Arthropoda > Insecta > Hymenoptera > Encyrtidae > Anagyrus > Anagyrus pseudococci. Next base: position 15,723 of record JAPYYQ010000589.1, on the reverse strand, counting down.
TAATCCAGCTCGCGTCGGAAAATTAAGCTGCAGTCGGGAAATTCGCGTTTTAAAATTACAGCGTAACCGAGGAAAGATCGTCGAAGCAAATAAAAACGACTCCGTTCGAGAGTACGTTTAAACCGTAGAGAAAGAGAGAGATAGAGAGCGATGAGTAAGCCGACCTTCCCTCGGAAAAGCGACAATAACAGAGTGTAACTTCGAAGCTTTATATATGCGGTAGCGAGCTAACACAGCGAGAGTGTGCGATGAATAGAACGGAAAGTGAGAACAGCCGAGCTGTCCAACTATTTAATTAATTCGCTCGCGCTGTAGTGGCCCAGCGACTTCTTCCTCTCTCTCTCTTTTCGCCCCGAGCGTCAGACTGTATAGTGGGGTGAGGGGGGGGGGGAGGTCTGGCTGACGAGAGCTGCTTAAAAGTCAGCGAATCAATAGCGCCCGACCACGTCTCGTCATCTACCGCGCGCATACAAAGAGAACGAGAGAGAGAGAGAAACTCATCGTCACCGGTCGACTTTGCGGCCGATCCGGCGTATACAGGGCTCTCTTTGGTCAGAGAGACACACAGCCGCAGAGCGTATGCCGATCGCGTATATATACTCGTCGTCCGCTAAGAGAAAGCAGAAGGAGGGGGGGGGGGCTGGTAAATATTTAACCATTGATTGACGCGGAATTCAATTATCGCTACTCGGACCCTCGCTCTCTCTCAGCGCGTCCTTTCGGCTCGAGCGCTCTTTGTCGCTCTCAGCCTGCAAACCGCATTACTCGCGCTCCAAAGGCGACGATATCTCTGCAAGCTCTCGGGCCAGGAGAGAAGACGGACGGGTAAGGGGCCCGGACTCTCGCGCGCACTGATTACAAGAATCCCTCCAATTAATCGTCCTCTTTCGCTCGCCAGGCACACAACAGGCCGAGCTATGCCCAGTGCCTTTGCAACTTGGACGCGAGTTCAAGTCTTCGGGTAAGGATTACCCTGTTTGCTCGGCCCAGACGGTCTGGGAACGAAGTTAGGCAAGACGGACCGTTGCTTGGACGGTGGCTGACGATGTCGATGCGTTGCGCTGCTTTTTATAATCTCCGCAGGCATGTCCGATCCTGCAGGACTGGTGATCGGCATGTCTGGGTGTCGTTATTTCTTGTTGTTGGCCTAATTGAGGCTCGGGCTTGTTTTATAGGTCTGGTTAAAGTCCGCCTGAATTACGAGCGGACCACGGTCACGTAGTTACGGATAGCGGTCGCCTGAATACGGATTATCCTAGACTATCGGAACTTGGCTTGTCTCGAGTCTTGAAAAAAAAGAGCAGCCAAATGTTTTAACTATTATTCTTTCACAATCAACGTCAAATCTCAAATAAAACGACGCGACGGGAATATTACGAGAAGACAAGCTTAACTAACTAAAATCGTTAGCAGACCGGTAAAATGAAAAAAAGCGAAAACGTCAGTCGAGCTCGAGAGGAAAAAAAATCCACAGCTCCATAGCGTTAAAGTTTTTAACGAAATTCCAAAAAGCCAGGCTCTACCAGCGGTGTCCAAAGTTCCGTAACGTCTCCACACTCTCGGGAGCTTTATACTACAGCGGTAAAGCCCCGGCCGCGAACGACATGTAGGTAGAGAGCTACACGCTGTAAAAAGAGGACTAAAGATCGCGGAGCTGCGGCGGCGGCACAGGCCGTGCCGGTCTGTATAAAAGCGACCGGGCGGCGGTTTCGAGAGAGCTCGAGCCCTGAGGCGGCCAGCCGTTAGCATAGGAATGGCCTGCTTGGCCGCAGAGAACAGCCCGGCCGGGGTCCATTTTTGGGTCAGCCGTTCGCCAGAAGTGCCATTCCCGCCGCCAGAAGTGCCCTTCTCTCTCTCTCTGCTCGCCCCTCCCCCCCCACCCCGCCTCATCGCTTTCTTCCTTCCTTCCTTCCTATCACCCTCTCTCGCGTTCTTCTGCCATCTCTTTCTTCATGCGTCCGGTACGGCGTGCTTCCAAAATTCCGACCGACCGTGTCCAGGCCACTTGATACTCTTTCATTTTGTCCGGCCCTCCCTGGGGCTTGATTCTGTAACTATAACGCGTGCGTTATGCCGTTCATATAAGTGCCGTTCATATAAGCTTCTGCGCATGTGCAGAACCCAATTTTCGTTATGTATCGCGCGTTATAAGATGCGTTATAGTTACGGAATCAGGCCCCTGGCCACAATGTTCCCTTTCTCTCGCGCACGACGTAGCTTTATTGATCGTTGCTTTTTGCCCGATTGCTTTCTGTTTTCGCAGGACTGCCTAGCGGAGCTTCATTAGGCGACTTGTCCTATCAACAACAACAGCTCATTGAAATATTCAAAAATTTATAAGATTAATTCATTCATCTTATAAACCTTACTCTCGCGGACGTACCGATTCCATCGATTACCGGCCGAAAATGTTTCCCAGAGGCCCTACAATAGCACAACACTCGCCAACTCACTTCTCACTTATCCGACAGAGCGCTTTTCTTTTTCGAAACTCCACTCTCAAAGGCCGTAGTATACTCGCGACGACGTCACTCCTCCGTCGTGTAGCTCGAACTCGAGTAATGCAAGCGTAAGCCTATATGTAACGGAAGCGGTTGCGGGTGAAAAACAAAACAATAAACGCACGTGGAGCTCGGCCAAGCAGTAGCAAAGAGAGAGAGAGAGAGAGCGGCAACGACGACAGAGCCCGCCCAAACTTTTTCCCTCGACTCGTCGCGGCAGCGCTCGCAGAGAGACAGCAGTATATGCCGGCACGACGACGACGACGACGACTCCTTCGCTTTTATTTACGAGCCGCAGCGCATAATGGTGGGAAGCGAGCCAATTTTGGGGGAGGGAGGGGGCTGGCGCGACTGCTGGCTTCGGGTGGGCCGGCCGCGATCGGCCCCTCCTCCTCCGCCGACCTAGCCAACGATAAAATGCAAAATATTTTTCGCTTTCCGTTACACGCCCGGCCGAGCACGCGCGTCGAAAGCTCTTTCTTTATCCTCCTACCTCCCTCCCTCCCTCTCGTCCGACCCACAAACTCGGCGTATTCATCATTTACGTTATACCATGCTCTTCTCTTTCTCCGCGGCTGCAAAATTAATGGGAGGCCGTTTAAATCGTCGTCGGGCAAGCGACGGAGGAAGAAAAACCGAACGCGAGAGAAAGCCCGTAACTATGCTTTCCATCCGGAAGAGTTAATTTTTTTCGACGTAGGCAAGCGCGCGTTCAGCAATTGTGTTAATTAAATTTTTCGGGTAATTGCTTCGAGCACTTAGCCTTTCGCGCATTTCGTCCTCGGCGACCGCGTGGCGAGTGAAAAGAAAATTTCCCACCGCTAAAACTGCGACGCACGCGCATACAGACCGATGAAAAATAATTACTTTGCCTCATATACTTGCCTTGCCTTCTTTACCGATACTCCCTCGCCTTCCTTTTTTTTTGCTTCCATTCTCGTGTCCTTTACATTCTCGGCGGCGTTTCTCTTTTCTTTTTTTCTTCTTTTTTTTTTCTATTCAAAAGTTCGATGTGCGACTGCGAGCACGTACGTCTTCTATTGCCAGTAGTTATTCCCGGCTTCGATGCTCGTTCGAAGGAGAAAAAAAAACTCGGGAATCTACTTTCCGAGCACAATACCCTCGAACTTTACATGAGAGAAAGAGAGAAAACGAGGGATAAAGTGAGAGGGAATGAAGCTATTTCCCCAGGGGCAGCGCGTCCGCGTTTCTTCCTCCCGGCCGTATTCTCTCGCTCTTGCTCCTCTTTTTTTTCTATCCGCATTAGAGAGAAACCGTAGTTTGCCCGGGCGCAGATGAAGGCCACGCGTTTCAGTGATTCTCGCTGGTGCGCCGCCAGAGCTTTGCGCATTAAAAGCTCCTGAGCGCTCTCGGCCTTTCTCTCTCTCTCTCTTCCTCTAGCTCCTTTCACTTCTACCCACTCTCGGCTTCACTGCCGCCCCCTCCCTCGCGTAAATATAGGACAGCTATTCTGTTGAACAACAATAGCCCTTGTCAGTTCCTCATTAGGTAGCCGAGGGATGTGCGCTTTTATACACACAGCGGTTGTATTGAAAAATGCGATTACGAGCGAGTGCAAAACTCCGAAGTGGATTTCTGGCTCTACGCATTTTCGAACGAACGCGGCTTTACGGCTCCACGGCCGTGTCTGCCTATATCTCGAGCAATTAGTTACGTGAAACGATCGCGCGATGGAGAGTTTAAATAATAGCATTTGTGAATGAAAAATATTGCAAATTCGATGAATTTTTCACGAAAGCGAAATGAATGTTTCATACGGAATAAAATCGGCTATAGTTTCGTAAAGTGGCTTTCATCGAAAAACAACGAAAATTACCAGGATCCAGTCAACTTTTAAAGAAGTAATCCTCTAAAAGAAGAAATGCCATTGTTTTTAAAATGCTCGGAGTACGTTAAAGCTCCTTACGATACTTTATCCGAGAAAAGAGAATCATCAGATCTTGTTACATTTTTAACTTACTTTTGTATTTTCAACGGATACTTTACGTATACATTCTTACCTGATTACAATATATAACATAACATGAAACGCTAACCAAGTATATCATTAACCTAACGATACATCGATTGAAAAGCTCACCGGAACAAAGAATAAAATAAAGTCCTTATTTGTCGCCGACCTAATTTTCAATAAAATCTACACCTCCATTAACTCATCTGTCGCAGTAATATTGAAAATTCGATTAGGTAGGTAATCGAAAAATGCTCATAAAAAAAGTAGAGCGTTTTTTTTAAGTAAAAGACCTCTGGCAACAGAGAGTGAGAGAGATAGACAGAAATAGAGAGAGAAAGAGAGTACAATCAAGATCACCTCTTACATTTTCCGTTGCGTCGTCGCGAAAAACCAGCCAGCGCTGGAGGCAAGGGAGGAAAAAAAATGCAATATCGCGAAGCGATAAGCGCGCTCGCCTCGTCTACGTCGGTGGCGCATACTAGCGCGATTTGTCACGCGTGATCGACGCGCCCTCGACGCTATCACTCGCGAATTTCGCAGGAAGACAAAGTCGATGGATGCCGAAGGGGGGGGGGGGCGGGCGGAGGATTCTTTTCCTTCGGTGTTTCTCATCGCGTAGGCAGTTGATAGACGGGAGCGCTGTAGTCAATATCGCTCGCACCAGGCAAATTACACATCGAGCGTTCGGTCACCCCCCCTCCCCTTACCGAACTCCATGGCACGAGACAATAGAATCTAGAAGGGAAAATGCGCGCGATGCCAATAATGCGATCCCGTTACAAATTGCGGAAATATCAGTAGACTGAGAGAGGCCTTGCCGAATGAGGCTGTTACGGGAAAATGCGCGGGCTCGCGTTAGGGGGCTTTCTATTTAAAGGAAATTACTTTTTGCATTACCCTCGGCCGTGGCGGCTCGAGGGGATGTATGAAATTTTATTACTGTTGTAATGATACCGAGAGATGACGACAGTGTTGTTAATTAATGTTGTGCACGCGTTTATTTATCGCAACGTTATTTGTTATTTCGTGTTGCGTCAAATGTCGCACCGCGTATTAATATTGCAGTTTGATGAAATTAATTAAACTCGACCGTACAACTAATTCTTTTAACGTTATTGATATAATAATCAATGGAAAAAGCTACCGTCAATTACGGCCTTATTAATGATAACGCGTGGAAATTACATCGATATCAATTACATTTCCCAATAGATATAAAGACACCGAAGGATGCCGGTGACATGATTTGCTCCCATAAGTGCGCAACATTCCTCTTCTGTTTTATACGCTAAAATGGCCCTGTCGGGAACGCGAAGGAGCCGCATCAAGAGAGAGCGACTGCGAGAAGCTGTGCATATGTGCAAATGGAACTTGATGACTCCGGAATGCTGGGCACGAGAGCAAATTAGCGAGTGCTCGAACGAGCCTGCGGGTAATAGTGCGAACCGGAACACAAGGAGATTTCGCTATGGGTTTCGATTCGACCAGTTTGCTCGCAATCGTACTAAATGAGCCCATTCGGCACATGGTTTAAGCACACGCCTGATACTCTGTTCGTCTAAATAACAAATATAAAAGAAGAAAGAGAGAAAGAGAGTGCAGTATATACTGTTCGCTGCGCCCTGAGCGCGAGATAGAAACAAAATGTACGTGTACGCGGGGTTAAGTCAGATCGGATAAGCCTGGCCGAGGTTTAGATCGAGACCTAGGCTGAGTTCGACGGAGAAAAAAACAGAGTCACCCTAGTATTTTATTTAAAATTCTATAGCTTTATTTATTTTCCGCCGATGTTTGTTTTCCGTAACACAAAATCCAAATAAAAATGCGGCTTTTTTATATATGTGTATATGTATAGAGGGGCCAAAGAGAGTCCGTTGGAATACCGCCGCGCGTAAAGTGAATAAAACTAGAATATCAGAAAACGAAGAGAAAAAATACGCGAATCACAGAGCAGTCGGAAATACAGTATATTGCACCTGCCTCTACGCCCAAGCCGCGACGGAAAATGTAATAAAAGCTTCGAAAAAAAAAAATAACACTAACGCAAAAAGATACAAAATAAAGGATAGGCCTATAGAGAAAACGCGCGCGCGCGCGCGAGCGAAAGAGACAAGGCAGAAAGAAAACTCGAACGCAGTGTCGACCTCGGGGGAATAAGGCTGTGCAAAAGAAAGAGCACCTATGCGGAGAGAGAGTTCCTCGCGGAGTACCAGCTGGGCTCGGGAGCAAATAGAGTCAGCTACAGACGCATCCAATGAGTGAGAGAGAGAGAGGGAGAGTTTCGTCTCTCGCTGGACTCTCGCCGGGAAACGAATTAGCCGAGGAGAGACAAATGGGACTCGGGCTCTCGTAAAGCGTTGATACGCGCGTGCATGCGCGCTAATATATCACCTCGCCCATACGTCCCTTCCTATAGCACCGCGGGGCTTTATTTTTTCAGGCCCGGCGAATTTTTCGCGTGTAGCCAAAGGAAAAATGTACGCGCTCACATGCACACACTCTTGGTTTTCCGAAAGAGAGAGAGAGAGAGGGGGAAGAAACGTTCGAGCGTCGACCGATAAATCGCCGGGACGTCGTTATAAAAGCGGATTTATTAAAATCCCGAGGAGAGCGCTCGCGGACCGCCGCCAATGGGAAATTCGTGATTCATGTTGCTATTCGCGTTGGACTCCTTTCCTTCTCCCCCTCTCCCCCACCTGCCTCTCGTCCTACTCACGCAAGCCCTTTTTGCGTATATATCCTGTCTAGAAATGTCGTGTTTTCGCAAAAACGGGTGTGGCATGAAAAAGAGAACGACGATTACGCTGCTCTGACGGTTTTTCTAGGCTTTGACGATCTCCCTTCCCTCCTCTACCAACCCTCTCTCTCCCTCTAGTCTCCTCATACGAAAGCTAGTTATTTCGCCGATGCATAATGGCGGAAAATTAAAAACCGTTACCCCTTTCGCTAGTACGACCACACCGGTAGGTGGGGATTGAGGCTCTTTTATACGCGCATCCAGCTGGGGCTTATTCCTTTTGCTAATCAAAGCGCCACTTTTTGTTGCGATTCGTCGGAATAAAAATATTGACGGGGCCCCGGGCGCGTGTTATTGCGGTTTTCGCGCACTCTCCGCTAGTGTTTTTTCTATATGCATACACACAGATATACGTGTGTATTATACATATGTATATATTTTATTTACGTCAAAGGGGATCATATTCTGCGAGAATGGAGTTTTTTATGTGAAAATGAAAAGGGATATGTAATAAACCTTAAAACTTGCTACGCACAAAAATATGGTATTTTTTTTTCAATTAAAGCCAAATCATCAAAGTCGCAACTGAAGAAAATATGTATGAATGGGTATATTTTTATTTTTAATGCCCTCATTAAAACAGCATTTAGTTTTGGAGAGAGGATGGAAATTTATGAAAGCCGGGTAATTAAACCGTATAAAAAACGATATTTGCGAATTTTCTTTCGTTCGGCATGACAAAAATGGATGAATTTACTAAAAAAATGTGAATATTTATTCATGCTTTGATCATTTCGTAACTGCTAAGCTGCTAATGAAAATAGTTCAAAGTTTCGAATTTATGTACATTGCAATTAATATATCGCCTGTTCAAGGAAAAAATTTTTATTCAAGCTATAAAAGACTAAAGCTTCATTGTATCAACTAACTAAAAATGTGATTTTAATATCAGTATAGTTTGATGACAAAAAAATTTACATAAAAATTTATTAATATCAATCATCATGATAAAACCTCGCATAAATTCTCAATCCGAGTAATTACAGTCTCAATGCAAGAAAAAATCTCTAATAAGCAAGCCTCGTTACACCGTCCCGATACAACTTACGCGGATTAAATTTCCACGTGGTAAGCAAAAAAGTGAAAGGATCCCCAGACTCCTTTTTTTCTCTCTTCTAACACCAGTGTCGGGCTTCTAAAGTGAGCACCTGACGCTCTCGCGGATATCTCAGCGGCATTGTCTCACGAGGCTCGTAATCGAGAAGGAGGAGAAGGAGGAGGAGGGATGGAGAGAAAGAGGAACGGGGGTTGGGGGGGCGAGGGAGGGGGCAAAGAAAAAAGAAAGTTTCCGTGAAAATCCCGGCGAGAGCTGCAGCAGGCTACTGCGGAATTTTCCGACGAGGGGTTGATGGAAACTTTTCACGAAGCTCACTGAGGAGGTATGACGTCGTTGGCTTTTACTACTGATTCAGTAGTATGAGCCTCGGCGTGTCATTTGAAAATTGAGGGACGGGGAGATATCTGCTTTTACGGGCGCTCGTGAAAAGACGGGGGAAAATTAATCATTTAAATTTTACGGCTATTCACTTTTTTTATGGAGGCCTTGGATAAAATTGATACACGACTCCGCTTATTAAATATTAAACAAGTAGAGGAGTCGACGCGCCACCGTCGCGGCAGCGCGCAGAAAACTCGGCGAGCTGAATTTTTTTTCCAATCGCGACTTGCTGGAAATTGCCAATCATTTTTTCCTCGGCTAAATCTCTACTTAATAAAAATTATGTCGCCTCCTGGAGCATCGAAATGCATAGACGCGTAAATTAAGATTTAATCTTCGTAATAAAAAGAATTTTTCTTTCTCTAACATAAAAATTTCTTTTTTTTAAAAAAAAATAATAAAAAAACTTTTGTAATATTTCAATAAAAGCACATTGTAAAACCGTTGCACAGCAGCAGCAGCCGCGGTAGCCGGAAAAAGAGCAGCAAACTGCAAGCCGATCAAAGAAAACAATATCAATTTGCGAATGCATCAATTCCTTTGGAAGCGCCGGAGGGACCTGTCAAAGCGCGAGAGGCACCGACGTAGCAGTCCATCTCGCAAATGACGCGCAGAAAGCAACAGGGGCAGCAGCAGCAGCAGCAGCTGACCTCGAGTATACCATGAGCATTGGACGCAAGGAAAAATCAATCTCGAGCTTTCGACGGCTTCGGATCCTTTCACGACACGTACACATACCCAGTGTGCATGCGCGTCAATGGAGCGCGCTTCTCTCCCTTTGCAGCACGGCGTGCCACCAAAAATACTTTGATTTCTAACTCGGCTCTATTCCCGCGCAGAGCAGCACGCCTTTCCACTTTGTCTAGCTCCTTATCTCGATCCATCTAGTGCTCTTGCCAAAAGGGAAAGAGAGAGAATGATAGATACGGCAGGTATATGCGTGTGTCCTCGCGCGGTAAAAGAGAGGATGAGCGACGAAGGTGAAACGGAGTATCGGATAAAGAGATAGCAGCGTGAAAGAGAGGGAGAGAGAGAGAGCGTGCGCGTATGAAGGCAGGTGAGCGTGTGCGCGTGTATAAAGAGCGCGGGAGCTGCGGAGGGAAAGGATGCTCTCGGCCGAGAGCGGAGCGCCGGCACAGAGAAATCGTATTACTGGTGCATTGTGCAGCCTGAATAGCCCGCATTAAAGTCAACGAAGTTGCGCCATCGCCGGCTTCCTACCCTCCCCCTCGTCCACCTTCTCTCATCCTTCTCCTGGTGCAGGCGCAGCTCGGCTGCGGCGGACCGTTCGCTCCGCTACTTTATCTTCTTTTATCTTTATTTCCGCGCCTCTCTCGCTGTCGCCGCCCGCCCGCCCGGCACTCCTTTGTTTCTCTTCCTCTCCCGCCCCTATATTTCGCTTTATATCAGCGGCCATTCTCCGCCGGCCACCGCTTTTCTCCCTCTCTCATACTTTCTTCGGATTCACTTGTACTCTATACCTCTCGCGTTTTTCCACGGCTTCCTCCTTTCTTCCCCTCCCCCCTCCCTACTCTCTTTTCCCAGTGCCCGTTTCTTTTCTCCTATCTATCGCGCTTTTCACGGCTGACCTGGTAGAGCGCAGAGAGAGAGATAGGATAGCTCGCTGTTTACGTCGCGCGAGACGGCTATGCGGATGGATTTCGCTGTAAATTAGAGAGGACAGCAATCAGCGCCGTCAAAGGTAGAGATGCACCGAATCGATTGCCCTGCTTCTCTCTCTCTCCCTCTGGGCTTCGATCTCCTCTCGATTCTAGCTCTCTTTGCGTGCGCAGAGGAGGGCTTGGAAGAGGCGGTCCGGCTTATCGGAGGCAATAATAATAAGCTCCGCGGCTGGGGATGCTGACCGACGAGAACAAACGTCACGAGAACTACGCTTTCCATAAGTACGCACGCGCGCCCCCATTGTTTTCAACTTAATTATCCTAATGCTCGCGGCTGGAGGATTAACCGAATACACGGAGCTAGGAATCGAAAGAGAGAGAGAGAGAACGGGATCCGAGAGGGAATAATTCCGGGTCTTTGAGCACGTTCGGTTGATTGAATGCTTAGAGAGCACATTATAACTTTCGACGAGAGCGCCCATTAGCCTTTTGCCTAACCCCCTCTCTCTCTCTCGCGATCGTTTGCTCTCCCTCTCTTTCTCTTTTATTTATTTTTTTCTTTTTTGCTTTTTATAGCAAGCTTTTCTCGTTATGTCTGCTCTTTGACGTATACATTCTCTTTTCTCTTATTTTCCCTATTTTACTCCATCGTGCGATCTCCATTATATTCGACGGCTCAAATTGTAATACAAAAAAAGGTATGGTTTTATTAATACGCGTCACTAATTGCAACGAGCGAAACGGTAATAAATACCCGCCTGCAGCCTATCGATTTTTCTCGCGTTAAACTCGCGTATCGATTATTCCGTCTCTCAATAACAGATACCTCGAGATTTCACGCAGAGCGACACGTGTACATACGCCGTACCAGAGAGCCGAGGAACATTTTTCAAAATTGAACCATTCGAGAAGCAATGTGAAAAATAAATATTATCCACGCTCAAAATACAGCCTACGCAATGCTTCCCTTTTAAAACTGCGGCGGAGCGACAAAAATCTGCAAGCTCGCGGATGTAAGCTGCAACGCTGGAATAGAAAAGCCCGCCCGCCACTTGGCATTTCAATCTCGCGCAAGCTGAATCTGCGAGTACAAGATACTGGGCTTATCATAGTCCCGATACTCGTGCGCTGCTGAAAAATAATCGGCAATGATTTACGTCAAGTCCAATGGAATCCGAGACCACGTGTTCGGATATCTTAATAACTCCTCTTCACCGAAGAGGGAGAAAGAGAAAGACGAGCTTGAGTTTCAAGTTTACCATTGAACAAGCTTGCAATATTGAAATTTAATCTGTAATTGGCCTACTAGCCAACAAACCATTCCACAAGAGCTAAACTTCATTTCTCTTGTCCATTCGATCAATTCAATAACTAGCCAACACGAGCACTGTTAATTAACAAGATGTACGATCCTTTCGGCTTAACGTTCGATTCAAACTCGCTCCTCATAGTTTTGCTCGGTATAAGCTTGCACTTACTCGACTGAGCTTACCGCAGCTTCATATCATTTTAACCGAAACGAGTAAAAAAGAGAAAGAGACAAACAAATAAAGTGCAAGAGAAGAAAACCAAAAAAAAAATGCGTCAATAATCACCAAATAGTCCGGATTTTCCAGCACTAAGCGAACGCGCCATTAGCACTCCAATCCATTTATTCTCGCATCCAAAGAACAGCGCGGTTACGAAGAAAAGGGAGAGATAAAGAACGGCTTGCCTGCGGTTTCTCCGCGTGTCGGGATCTCAAATAAAATTTCCGACGAAAATATTTCTCGCATTTTTATCGGCGAACCAACGCGCAACGACAAGCTCTCCCCGCCGCACTTGAAATTCCGCGGCGTCCTCGGCATTCCCGAGGACCCTGGGCGCAAGAAGACGGAGAGTACAATAAGTGCGCGGGCAAACAAAAATCGCGCTCTACAAAGACAAGTAAAGTTTGCTGCGAAGCAGAAGAGTCTACAAGCACCGCGGCAGAAGCGATACATAATTTGAGAGGAAAAGACAAGTGCGAAGGTATGAAAGCTGAGCTCTTTCGCCGTCGTTACAACGAGGCGCTGCGGCTGCGTAAAGTAACGATCGAGCCTCTCTCTCTCTCGCTTGCTTGGCGCGAGTGCTTGGGCGAGGAGATTGGGGCGCAGGCGGTGGCAGCTGCCTTGCCTGTCGCCTCCGAGATTGGATAAGAAATCCATAAGCTTCGACGTAATTCTCGCGCGCGCGCCTCTGAACGACGACGTTCTTTCTCGATCTAACCTCCCCCCCTGCGCCAACGCTATACCACCAATCGTTTCTCCCGCAGCACATCGTCGAGGCAGTCGGAGCCTCGAGAGGAAATAAGTATTATGCGCGCGATTCGAAACGGGGAGAAAAAGCTCTCGAGAGTATTTTGAGCTTTTGTGTGCCAACTTTTTTTTTCAGCGAGTCGCGCGAGGCGCCAATGCAATTTGCGCGATGGTTTCACCAGACTATACGCGGGCAGCACTCGAAAAGCGCACTTTTCGAATCTCAGCCGTCAAGTCAAGCTTCCCCAGACACGGTAAACAATTCGCGACTCTTTTTTGTTTGTTGTGCATCTTTCGAGCGAGCGGCAACGAGATTGTCAAGAAGCAGCGACGTCGTTTTGAGAAATAAATAGAAGGTCGAGACGTGCGTTGCGAAGAGGAGGGAGCTTCGAGGAGACGAGCGAGAATGAGCGACGAAACGTGACGTAACGCCGTCAAAGCTGACACCGCGCGTGCAAGGGGTATAGCCGGAATGTCCATTCTCCCGATATATTACGAGCCTCGACAAGTAATATACCTTCCTTTTCTTCCTACTCTCCCACCCGCAGCTCGTCTTTTTCTTTTTCATAGCGCGCGAGCGATGAAGAACGGCCGGAATAAATGGAAAAATAACAATCTGATCTCGGGCAGGTATGCGCCCCGTAACAAATGTGCGAGCGACGAAATAAAAGAAGACGTAGCGCAAACATCCGAAGCTCGCTGGCGGCGGAGGGGAAAGAAGGAGTCGGGAAGGGCCGCTGTAACGCGAAGAGGAGAAAGCCCGGTGTGTATAGAGTAACAGCGACAATGCCAGTCGGCAATCGTCGTTATTCACCGAGCGATTTTATCGTGACGTGCCACCTTGACATGATTGATAATGCGCCCCTGTAACGCCCGAGCGCGACAAAATTATTGAGTTAATATCGCCGCCGGGGGAGCGGTCGATGAGAGTTAGACATCGATCGGTATGAGGCTTTTGCCCTGTTTTCTTTATTCTCATACGCAGAAAATGGACGCAAAGATAGCAACTTGATCGACTTTTCCTCTTTTTTCCCTTTCCTTCTTTCGAATAGGCGTTATTTGTGAAAGGGTGAAACGGACTCGCGGATCGAGACGATCGCGATAAAGGTGAAGAGTTACGATCGAATGCTCCGATTATATCGTTGTCGAAGTGGATTATTGGCAAACAGGAAAATGAAAGTAGTCAAGACGCAAGAAAAATGTATCTTTGCCCATGTATAAACATATGTAAAACAAGAGAAAAATTTGTTGGCTTATTTGCATTCCATTTCCTAGCTTCTAAAATGCTACATCGCCATGGAAGATTACAACGCCGGCAAATTCTCTAGGCGCCTGCATTTCGTCGAACGCACATTTGGAAAATCGAATGTGACCATAGTACGGATATTAAATCATCGAGTCGCGAGAAATATATTTAGTTCGACGTTCCGCGTGTCGCTTGATAAAAATTACAGGTATAGCGAAACGAAACAAAAAAAAAACTAAATAAAAAACGTGACCTACTCTGAGTACGCACATACAGCGCGTGTCATTTAAAAACAAAGTGGCGAGAAAAAAATTTCCTCGCATTTCGAGTAAAAGTACATTTGCGCGAAAAAACGTCGAGGGAGTGGAGGGGGAGGAATAACGAACAAAAAAAAGGTAGTTTACGAGTGGAGTCTCACCGAGCAACACACGTAATTCTCATGCAAGATAAGCTGCACGTAGCAGCTAGAATTTAACTGCGCGGCGAGATGAAACTGTCTGGGCAAGGCGAGCGTCTTCCTACACCCTGTCCCCGAGAGCTGCTAGCCTCTTACTCTCTCTCTCCGAGGATTCCACAGCCGGGACGTATATCATTCTTTTCATTCCGAGCGCGCGATATTCTCTCGGCCGAGTGCTATATATGCGACTGAGGATCGGATTCGTCGTTCGAGCGAGATGGCACGACTCGGCTGGATAACAGCGCGGTAGCGGCACCGGCCACTTACCCGGCCCTCGAGACTCTCCTCCGAGATTTTTAAGACCGATGATTTTTCTTCCGCGCCGCTTAAATTCTCTCGTATTTTAACGCTCCTCTCGCGGCTTGACTTTGAAAAGTGGATTACTAGAAGATTGCCCGGCGTTTGTTTTACGCCCCACCTACTTGGATTGATGCCCTCCTCTCTGTTTTAATACATATTTTCACTGATTGGTCAGTGGAAAATTTTTTTTTTCAATTCAAAACGGATATTAAACGACACAAGAAGCGAATTTTTGCTTTTATTCAGCGTCATATTAGATTGCAGATATTACTTTTCCGATGCACCAAGTTCGATCAGATTATCGATAAACAGCAATAGTTTTATACCTAATAGCCTTTGCTTTTTCCCTTCTTATCGTTTGAATAACATCGGAAACAAAAGGAGTTTTTTTTAAATCTTTTGCTTCTTTAAAAATTCAGTAGTAATGCACGATATTGGTCAGACATCGGCATAATAAATATTTTATAAGCGGAATAGCACAATACAGCCTGTATTTACCGAGATAAAATACGGAGAGAGGAATGTATATACATATATTTATTAAAAAGTGCGAATGCCGTGGAAAATACGTATCGAGGGCGCTGTATAAAGAGAAGTCATCAAACGGAGGGAGAGAGAATGAAAGGAACAAGCAGTAGAGAAGGAGAGCGAATAGATCTGGAGAGGAGGCGCGGATTGATATTTCAGTGAGAGACGGTAAGGAGGGCAGAGAATAAGAGAAAGAGCCTGTCAAGTGTAAAACTCGGAGCGCCGAGAGATCGCTCTTACTCATCTTCATCTTCTTCGCTTTCGTTACTTTTCCATTTTGTTTTGCTTGCTCAGCCGCTCTCTCTCTCTGCCGACCAATACCACTCGGTGCACTTTAAGAGTCGCGCTCTCTCTCCCACTCTCGCGACAAATAAGAAGAAAGCTGTTGAATGAGGAAAATAAAATGCTAGATAGATAGAGAGAAATACAGGGGAAAAAATGAGCTGACGCTGGAGGCTGTTCATTTTTTTCTCCTGATTCCGTTACACTACTCGTAATCGATGGTGGACACAAAAAGAACCGCAATAATCAAACTTTCCTGCAAAACACTCGCGGTGTAGATTTTTAATTGAAAACCTATATA